>JAMKPZ010001469.1:0-49241 GCA_024699675.1 Amphibolis antarctica | reverse complement strand
AATTAAATTAAGTTTTTATTTATTAATGAATTACGTATTTTATATTTACATTATTACAAATTTACAATTACATTTAAACAAATTTTACAACAAAATTAAATTACATTTTAAAAAAAATTACAAATTGAAAAATTAAAATTAAAATGTTAATTATGAAATATTTAAGTTTGTAAGTTGTTCTGTAAAATCTTCAACTTCATCTTGTTCACGGAGTACAGCAAGCTCCCATTCTTTTACACATTAATTTTTCTATTATATCTTTTTTATACTTACATCTTTAGTCATCAAACACGTTGCCACTTATGCTAAAAACCTGTTCTCAAGTTACTGAAGACACTGAAATTGTTAATAAATCCTTTGTCATTATTGATAATATTGGAAAAATCAAACGTATTGATGATTTGTTGCATTAAAAGTAATTAATTTTTGTCTAGATAGTATAAGATTATAATTATATGATGATGATGTCAGAATATCTTCGTCAAATCTTGGATCTTGTAAAAATGCCAAAGAATCTAAAGATGGTCTAACATTTGATTCTGGTATTGTGGACATTGGTGGAGGAGAATGTTTTATTCTTAATCCATATCTTTGTGTGTATAAATCAAATATTTGATTTAATTGTTCTTTTATTATACTAACATTTAATCCTAAATCTACACCTAAACTCATTTGTATTCCCCTAATTAATTTACTAGTATATCTTATTTTACACCTAGGATCTAAGCATGCACTCAAAATATATAATGTAGGGATTTCATTCTAATATTTTAAATTTTTTTGTTTCATGTTAGTTACTATTGGTTTGAAAAATAGATATTGCTCATATTTATTAAAAACTCGTGAAATATCATATAAATAATGTAACGTATAGACAGATGTAGAATAATAAATTCCTGATAATCTAACTGTTGCATCATAAAAAGGTTTTAAAAATTCAACAAAATATTTTACAATTTTAAAATCATTCTCAGTTAATTATTTTTTATAATTATCACAATGATGATGATTATACAAAGACATTATTGAAATTTTATATGGTAATACACTTTCTAACATTAAATATAATGAATTCTATCTATGTTGAACATTTAAAGAGAATTTTTTATGCGGCATTTCAAAAGTATCACATGTTTTATCAAATTGTTGCTGTCGTTTTTCTGAACTAGTTATAAAACTTATAGCATCTCTAATAAGTTCAATATAAATTTCAATTTCTTTTACATTTGATTGTATAATGATATTAATTATGTGACACATACATCTTTGGTGAAATAATTTAAAACCATTTGGTGGACTTATTTTAGTTTTAAACATTAGTATTGTTGCAGTATTATTAGTTGCATTATCAAAAGTTATACTACTTATTTTATTTCTAATTCCATATATATTAAAAATTTTCATAATGTTTGCAAAAATTGTTTCAGTAGTTTGTGGATATTGAATTTTTCTAAATCCTATTAATCTTTTTTGTAAAGTTTAATTTTGATCAATATAATGTGTAGTTACAGTTATGTATTCATCCTTAGTTCTATCCGATGAAATATCTGAAATGCATGCTATACATGTTATTATTGTACTCATAACATTAATAAGTTCTAATCTAAGTTTATTAAATGAAATCATAATATCTGACCTAATAGTATTTCTAGATACACGTTTATATTATGGACAATATGTTTTACTAATATAATTATCAAAACGTTTATTTCCTCCAAAACTTATTAGTAAATCTTCTGAACAAATAAATCTAGAATGTAAGTTCTTAGCTCTTTCAGAATCACAAGTCCATGAACTAACACTACATTCAGGAGTAAAAGAAAGTTGAATTTGAATTGTTTTATCTTTATTCCTATTTTCATATGTACTAATATGCCTAGTTAAATGACCTGTATCACTAGACGTTTTGCAAGAGAAGTCGACGTTACAGAGGTTACAGAAGGCTCTTTCCTCTTCTATGCTATCTACTATAACTTTTATCATGATTGTGTATTTTGACTAGATGGAAGCTCTCTTCCGAGACTTCGTCGACGACACAGTTGAAGTTGAAGCTTCAGTAGTCTTCATTGACGGTGTTACTTCAGCTTCAGGAAAGTTTTGTTGAGGATATCTGTAGCCTCCAGAACTTTGGCTTTGGTAGTGCGCCATTGTTTGTAACTTGAGTTAGAAAATTTGAGAAATTGAGAATTGAGATTTGAGTTTGGAGAATTTGAAGTGAAGGAGATGAAGAGCGAGTTGGGTGAAAAATAAAATCCAACTCCCTCAATTTATAGAAAAAAGTTGGTTGAGCCATTGAGGCGGAAGTCGACTGTTTCACCTAGCAACCGGTCGCCCGTTGGGTGGAAGCGGGCCGCTCGTTGTGCGAAATTGGGTCGCTCGTTGCCCGAAAGTGGGCCACCCGTTGCTCGAAAGTGGGCCACCCGTTGCCTGAAAGTGGGCTGCTTGTTGCCTGAAAGTGGGCCAACCGTTGCTGCGTTGGCGTGTTGCACCTTGCAAGTTGTGACCTGGCAGCCAGTCCCCCCGCACCTTGCACCTTGCACTTTCCGTGACATTTCACTTCGGTTGCCGGCCTAATGATTCGGCGGCCAGTCCCCCCGCCGGCCACATGACCCATTCTGCCTCCTCCCGCCCACACGACCGTTCACCCCACCGTCCGCACAACTTGACGGCTGGCCCAGTGACCTGGCGGCCTATCATCTTGCCGGCGACATAGCTCGTTTAGCCCTCTCTCGCACACCGACGCACGTGACCGTTCACCCCGGCTATCGGCCCAATGACCCAGCGGCCATTCCCCTTGTCGGCCAGACGACCCGTTTTGCCTCCTTCCGTGCACATGACCGTTCACCCTGCCGACCGGCCTAGTGGCCTGCGGTCTGTCCCCCTGCCAGCGACACGACTCGTTTAGCCTCCTCTCGCTCATCGGTGCACGTGACCGTTCATCACGGCTACCGACCCAATGACCTGGCGGTCAGTCCCCCCACCAGCCACACGACTCGTTCTGCCTTTTCCTGCGCACACAACCATTCACCCTGTCGGCCGCACAACCCGACGGCCTATCGCCCCCCCCGCACAACACGACAGCCTATCTCGTGCTGGGTCGGGTCGTGCCTATTTCGTGCTAGAATTCGTGTCGTGCCGGTACGGCACAAACTACCTAGGGGTTTGGCCCGGGCACGACCCATGACACGAAAAATTTTTGTGCCGTGCCTGGGCCGTGCTAGCACGACCCATTGATAAGTCTAAGTGTAGAAGAAAGAAAAGCAGTGCAAGACCTAAAATTTTTTGGTTAGGAATTTTGTGAAAAAATCTAAATTTAACTACAGATTTGACCATAGATGGAAATATTTGAAAGAAAAATATTCATGTTACTAACTCCACGTAGTGAGATTATCATATTGATTGTTGTGAAAATGCTACTAAATGCTGTTACCAGTTGGTTGGTAAATGACACAGCCAAAGGTCATTTTTATTCTGTCATTTTTTACAATTTTTATGTTCTGCATGTATTTCTTTTAGTATGATAAACTTTGCAATTTGTAGCACTTGGCCTTCCAATCACTTTATCTATCATATTTTCTTTCTGATTTGTTTGTGTAGTTTTTAGAACGCTTGTTTTATATCCTTTGTGTAATGGAGCAACTAATGATTCTTTTCCTTTTACTAATTCTAGGGCATCTCACCACATCTAGTGATGGAGTTTATGGTGCATCTCAACATTCAGATTATGGAATGATAACTTTGCTACTAACCGATGGTGTTCCTGGTCTTCAGGCATGCTTGGAATAATTATTTCGTTTGACAATTATTAATAAATTGCTGATCACTTTCTTTCACAATGCATTTAACAACTTGTCTTCCTCTATATCTTTTAGATATGCTGTGAAAAAGACACCAAAACAGAAGTATGGGAAGATGTTAATCATATCAATGGGTAAGATTTTATTAACATAACCATTTTTCCTTAATGCATGTAGGTGCATCCATCTTGAATTTTGTTCTTGTGCATTCAAGTCTTGAATAAGTTTGGGGATGGGGTTTTGCAAAGACTAGTGTCCTATCTTATCTAAATCAGGGTCAAAACCATCTCTCGTTATTGATTGATTATCTTGAGGAAGATTGTGGATAAGACATATGTCACATACCCACACTGTCATCAACTATAGTTTCATCAATGAAATGGAGATCTTTAAGACTAAATATTATACATGGTAGGGGAAAAAGCAGATTCATATTGGAAACCTTTCTAGCTTACATTAAAAGCAAAGCTTAGACAAAACATTCAAGAACCACCTCATAATCATTAATTTCCATGGCCTGTCTCAATCAAAGTTACCAACACTCGATTGACAAATTGAAACATATCAAAATCTACAATCTTCCAATCCCTTAGAAATCCCCCTCAATAATTAATATTTTAAATTTTTTGGAAATTGTGGATGTGTTGTTTAGCTCATTCAAACAAATGATGATGGCAACCCTTGTTTCAAGAGAAAATAACCAAGTTTTGCTTTTTTTCCTTGTTTCACAGGGAAAAAAGATTGTTCCCTGTCAACAAGACTGCTCTATTGCCTCTCCATCAAAAGGGAAAGTTTGTTGACATTAGGAATTGGGAAACCCAAACAGAGATTGTTAAGAGAGATTGGAGATTTCATAAGTAACCTAGTGCATTAAAAGAAGAAAAGGAAGAAAATAAAATATGAAATAACTGTGCTAGTGATCATGGGTCAATTTCAATGCCCATGGATATTAGAAATGGGCCAAGGACGATGTGTGTAAGTTATTGAGCAGGGATGGTATATTGTTTTTCTTTCATCCATGGCATGAGTTTGTTGTCAATTTGGTAGTGGTTTATATCTAGAAGTGTAGCTTAGTTAGTTGATTTACAATTATTTTATTAGATCCATATAAAAAAGGTTAATTCAGACAAGATTTGTGCAATTTCTATTGGAAAACTTTGAAAATAAAGGTCACTTGAAAAATAGAAAAGCATTTATGAGAGAAAAACTGTTAACTGTAATTTTTTTAGATCTAAGCAATACCAGTAAATCTAGGAAACACAGATGCAATTTAAATTATCAATTTATAACACTCAAGTATTCTAATAAAATAGTAAAAATGCAAAAATACCTTAATCTACAAATATTATTTTAGATCCATGTACTAGAAGTTTTAGACAAAAATCTTCAATTTTAATTGGAAAACTTTTAAAAGGAGAAATTGGTTTGTGAACAAAGAAAAATGACCTATTTGCAATTTTTAATGAGGCTAATGCAATATCCGTAAAATAGGCAAAATAGATGTACTAGTTAAGAGAGGTGAATTAATTGGAACAGAAAAACTAAAAAAGTTAGAGGAAGACTTAAACTACATGGTTAGAAATTGTGAGAAAAGATTTAAAAATTTGTAATTTAAGCAAAGATTTGTTTATAAATAGAAAAACATAGAAGAAAAATATTTAAAAATATATAATTTAACAAAATATTTGACCATAAATAGAAAAATATTCATGTGATTGATTCCACATTGGTGGGATTATGATCTAGATTGTTGTTACTTGGTAAGATATTGTGAGAAAAGATTTAAAAATATGTAATTTAACCAAAATATTTGACCATAAAGAGAAAAAGATTCATGTAACCAATCCCACATAGTGTGATTATGATCTAGATTATTGTTGTTGATATGAGAGCCGAAGAATATCATTGAAAGAGAAGTGTTGTTAAGATCCAAAGAAAATACACTACCGGAGTGAAGATCTGGCTATTGGAAATAAATTTACACTACATTGTTAAAGATTAGGTCACCTCCTTTGAGTTGAAGCCTCGTCTCAGTAAGAGTTGGGAGAAAAAGGGAAGAGTAAAGAAGGCCATACACATTCCATTCAAATTCAATATTCTATTCGAGATGAATACAATGTTCAAAAATTGCCCAGTATCATACACCATGCATAGACCTCCATTCTACTGGCTTTTGGCTTTTTCCAAGATAATGGAAACCCCGGATGATGCATAAGAGGGTGCTAAATCCTGAAATTTAATAAATGCAGCAGGTTTCCTTACATTTCCATATCAGTATGCTTGGCTTGGATACACTTAGAACCATTCCAGATGTGGCCAGGAAAATTCCTGGACTCTCTAGATCCATTAAATTAAGCATGACATCTATTATTCTATCACTAAAAATATTAGTGTCAATGATATACCTGATTCATTACTTAATTCTTGTTATTGGATCTCCTTTCATCAATTTATCTATAGGGCTTTTGTCATTAACGTTGGTGATATGTTGGAAAGGTGGACCAACAATCTATTCAGGTAAATTTCATTTCAAAATTGCAATGTCATATCGTCGAGTATATTGATTTTTGCATTTAGTTTGAATAATGGGAGTACTAATGAAGATAATATTGGTAAAGACGTCAACATGAATGATAATGGAAAGGTTATATTCCTAAAAAAAACTTGTAGCAAGAGGTGAGGGTGAGGGAGTGACATTCTGAACAAAGCAAGGTAGCATTTTATTATATTTAGAAAAGGGCAAAGCTAATGCGTAAATTTCTCACCAATGTAGGGTCTGTAAAGGATGCAATTATAAGAAAGATTACCTCTATAAATGGAAAGGCTGCTTTTTCTAGGATTCAAACTCATTATCTCCAGGTCACAATAGAACAAGTGAACAACCTTAGCATTGGAGTTTTTTTTTTTTTAGCATTGGAGTTTTTTAGGGTTTAGGATTTAAAGTTTATTAGATATATGTACACTTTAGGGTTCATGTTATTTGTGTTGGTTGGTTATTGGATATCCATTAATTCTTGGGTATCTCTAATCAACTTTATAATGTAGTCATCATCTCATTAGTGGATAACACACACAAGGTAGAGTCCAGCCCAGATCAGATCAGAGTCTGCACCAATCCCATGGGCTCAGCAGCAGAAGGATCAGTCAGTCCAGGCCCATGAGAAAGAGGAGAGGTAAATCCAGCCTGGGTCAAACAAAGAGGTCCGTCCAGCTGGCTCACGCTTACATCTACCAGAGTTGAGTCAGCAGGCCGGGATAGTGTGGTAGGTCCTTGTTTAGGCTTAGAAGGCTGGGAGGTGCGATCCAATGCTCTGGTACTTTCCAAGCCGACGTCAGGCACATCTCTTCGCCCTATTTGGGAAAGAGGTGTCTACAGCAAAGCCAGACACGTGTTGTCAGGCTCAAGTCCAGCACCCAGCTGAGTGTCATCTGTAGATTGGTTGTTGGCCTCGAGCCCTCCATTAACTTGACTTTCCAATAGTTGGTGCACGTTTTACATAGGAGAATCAATTGCAGTCTTTGTTTGTGGCTTTAGAGACGTCAATAGTTGCCTATGATTGTTGAACCATATGTGTTTGTTCAGGCCTGGTCAATCCACCTGTCTCCAATGGTTTAGTAGCTTTGGATTGGTTGCTAGAAATAGCAGCTGTTCGATTCTTTCACGATCAAAGCCTAATGGGGATCCACCCTTGATCTGTGCCCGCTTTGACCATTGGATTGCTACCATCTATTCCTGTCTGCAGATCAAGTTGGGGATTCGAATTCCTTCCTTGGCTTGAGGAGTTCTGGCCCTAGACCTACCTACTAAAGTCTCCATTGCTCGCTAGAGGACCCTCTCCTCGTCGGAGGCGACAACCCTCCTCCCAATGCCCAATCCTTCCACACGCACAATAGTATTTTGGAAGGAATAGGTAAAAAACAGTCTGCTCAATCAACTCCCCTCCATGATTAATCAATATTGAAGATGGAAGATCCTTCAAAAGGTCCATCTTGACGCAAAACACCATCACCCCCAGTTGCGTGAAGTTAACCACATCCTTGTGGACACAGACAAAGTTGCCCAACAAGGTAGCAAGCCTCTTAATCACGTCGATCACCTGTAAATGCACTTGGAGCTTGGGGAGGTGCACCCATAGAGGGACGATGAATGACTCAACGCCCGATACAAAGGCCAAAGTCCATCGAAAGATTGGCATGCGTCGGCCATCTACCATCCACATTTCTTTGATGAGAGCCTTGGTAAAATCCACCTCATTCTGAAATTGAAGGAGTATGTGATGAGGATCAATGGCAACCGGGAAAACATTACCAGTTAGAGCAATGGAATGCGTCAATCATCTACCATCCGCATTTCTTTGATGAGAGCCTTGGTAAAATCCACCTCATTCTGAAACTGAAGGAGTATGTGATGAGGATCAATGGCGATCGAGAAAACATTACCCGTTAGAGCAATGGAAGTTTTGACTGTCGCAAGGATTTTTTGTTACTTCGATCTTTGTCCATAGAACCTTCCCACCAAGGTCCACTGAAGAGGTTCAGTGAGCCCCTCTATTTCTTCCTATGAGAAGACACACTGAGGGACGTTGTTGATGAAATCTGGCTGCCTCAATGGGAGTGGCAGGAAGCTCGACGGTTGAAAAGAAGAACGCATCAATTCCACGAAGGAGCGAGGTCGTACAGCTTGCATGCGGTCGGCCCCCATTGAGGTGTCTCTTGAGCCTCAATCCCCCTGTCCCATTCCCGATCGAGGCTCCTCCAGGCGACCCATCCTCCCATCGGTCGGGGAAGAATGAGCCAAGCCTATCTTGGTGTTCAGTGGCGCAGAGGACGATGGGCCCTCTGCGACTGCTGCTGCCATGGCCGACTAACACTGGAGACCATGTCATCTCGTGTCCCTCTCGTAAATGATTCCCTACACGACTCCATCATCTGTGGGTTTAATGAAGCTCGGGTGGAAATCGTGGGTGATAATGAAGAGGTGATGGGCAGGTCAGAGGATGGCCTGCTATCCCTTTTGGTGCAGCTCAAAGCCTCCAAATCCAGGAACTGTCACTATGACTTTTGCTATTGCCACTTGGGTCATTCTCCATCCACCAACAACACCTTTGATGCGCCCTCCTCTAGTGAGGATTGAGCTTGGTAACCTCTTAGATCTCTATAAATTGCATTCTTTCGTGAATC
This sequence comes from Amphibolis antarctica, assembly GCA_024699675.1. Classification (NCBI taxonomy): domain Eukaryota; kingdom Viridiplantae; phylum Streptophyta; class Magnoliopsida; order Alismatales; family Cymodoceaceae; genus Amphibolis; species Amphibolis antarctica. The sequence goes on along the minus strand of JAMKPZ010001469.1, from coordinate 40,263 downwards.
TTGTAGAAATTTCCTTACAAAATAGTGTATTTGCATAATAACATAAAAAATATTTCAAAAACAAACAATAAAAATAAACATATCTAACATGTGGGTCCTTTAATTAGCAATTTAAGCACATGGGGTTTTAATTTGTGCACTTTATAAAAATTAAATCAAAAATACATGTATGTCCTAAAAATATACTTAACATGTATTCCTTAATAAAAACGTATATAATATTCTGATATGCTCCTAATATGCATGCATTAATATATATAAAAATGCATAATTTGACCCTTTACAATTGCTAAGGTTACGGGTAAATTACAACTTTGGAGTAACAAATTCCTTTGTCCGAGTGGGCGTTTAGTGCTCATTAAGCATGCTCTCTCTGCTATCCCTTTGCATATCTTGTGTATTTATAATATCCCTTAAGTGATGCTCAAGCAGCTTAACAAGCTTTGCTTGTAGTTTCTTTGGACTTCAAGTCCTACCAAGGCTAAGCCACCCCTAAAGTGGGCTGTCATGACTAGGACATTGGAGGAGGGCGGTCTTGGCATTCGTCAGCTTGAGGAAGTCATTCTTGCCCTCTACGTAAAAATGGCTTGGTGTATTCAGAATGGTGATAGCATCTAGGCGATTATGTGCACAAAGCCTATGGCGGTGTGGTGCTTCCTTACTCTAGCGTTTCTAATTTGTGGTGCAGCCTCCTCGTAGCTTGGTTTAAGGTGGTGACTCAAATGCGTTGGATTGGAGGTTGTGGGTGTGTTCCTCCTTGGCACAATTGGCAGCCCAACTCCACTTGGCTCCAAGGGTGGTCTTTGCGGGACCTAGGTCGGTATGATACTACTTCTCTCCTTAGTATTGTCTCGACTAACTGTATGGATGAGTTGCAAGAGAATATCAATAGGTTGGGTGACAGCTCGGATAAGTTTGCTTGGCAAGGTTGTCATGATGGCTCGCTCATGACCTGAGATGCTTAGGAGTGGGTACAAGATCGCAGTGACCCTTGGCCTTGGTACAAAGGCCTGTGGTGTTCTTATCTCTCCTCCAAAATCCCATTTTTCTTGTGGTGGTGGCGTTAGCAAGTGCTTCCCACAGAGGTCTTTGTTCGTCGAGGTTTTGCTAGACCCTCGACGTATGCCTGTTGTGTTGTTTGCAACGGATCGGATGCTTCCCACAGGTGCTTCCCACATAGTTCATGTCCAAGGGGTTTGTTGGTTGCGTTGGCTTGACAAGTGCCTCGCCTATTGTGGGAAGGATGGTCATCACCGGCTCCTAAAATTTGCTCTTGCTAATATTTTGTGGGAGTGTTGGAAAGCTCGGTGCAAGGTCATCATGGAGGCAGCCCACTACAACCTTGGGCACAACTGTAAGAAAGTTAGTGCTACAATCTCGAATTTCTTGAAAGCTTTATGTAGGGACACAGAGATGAGAGGTTGGTCCTTCATTGGGTAGCGTGGCATCGACCCCCATCCCGCTTCCTCAAGCTCAATGTGGATGCCTCCTTCACTAGGGATGGTCGTGGCACTTGGTCAGCCCTCCATGACAGTTTAGGAGAACTGGTTTGGCTGGTGTAGGATTCTTCCCTTGCTGCGGATGTCCTTCACATCGAATTCCTTGCACTCTACAATGGTCTTTGTAGGTGTGAAGCAATGGGTGTGGATATGTCCTGACTGTTGGTGGAATCTGATTTGAAATGACTTTGCTCCACCTCATGATGGGCTACTCCCTACATATCCTGGTCACACCACTTTGGCCTTCGTTCCTGGGGCTCACTAGCTTTTACTTCAAAGTCTGTTGGATTCTGCGTGAAAGCAACTAGGTGGCAGATGCAGCTGCTCGTGACGTTTTTCTAGGTGGATGGGTTTGTTGATCTCTGCTACAATGCTCTCCCAAGGTGAGGGGACTTCTTTCGCTTGATAGGTGGGGTCTTCCTGCTCCTCAGACTTAACTGGGTCGTCCCTAGGTCCTTTTCTTTTGTTCTGGTTGTTTTACTAGTTGTTCCTTTCTCAATGAGGTTTTGGCCTAGTCCCCCTTACTTTCCTTGTATTAACTTTTTAGTTTGCAGGTTCCTACTCACCTAATGAATATATGAAGGGTATGGGGTTTTTTTAAATAATAATAATAATAATAATAATAATAATAAACCATTGGTCCAAGGTGAAATCTTAGGTACAACCTTCGATCTTTGTCACATTTGGTATTAGAGCCACCAATCGTGGGGGAAGCTTCTAGGCAATGTTGAAAAACCATTGCTTATGGAGATGCTTCAGCGACTGGATGCAAAAATGGACGCAAGGATGACAATCCTCGAAAGTTAGATGGTCGCCTTGTCAACCCACTCGAACATGCAACAGGTGCAAGTTGAATCTTCACACGATGAAGGGGCACACAATTGACCTTGCAGGGGGGAGGGGTGGATGGCCAATCACAACATACCTAACCTCAAGCTTTATTTCCCGATGTTCGATGGTAGTGGAGATCCAATTGAATAAGGGCGTACAACAAAGAGGTTGTTGACCTTGCATCGCATAAAACCAGAAGATTGGGTGGTGCTCAGGGGCGTTGTTGCACAATGGTTTAATAGCCTCATCAACAATCAAGTAGGAAGGTTCTAGTTGGACATGATGGATGAACTGGTGGCTTGTTTTAGGGAGAGCCTGATGCAGGATTACAAGGAAAAGTTGTTCAAACTCATCCAACAAGGATCGGTGATCAAGTACATCCAAGAGTTTGTCGTCCTTTCAACATGCGTAACAAGCAAGTTAGAAGGGGCACTAATCTCCTGCTTCATTGACAACCTTCACCCCGACTTTTGATTTGAGGTCAAGGCAGCTCAATCAGGGGACTTGCTGACAGCGTATGCTCTCATGAAGATGTAGGAAACACTGGTTGAACTAAAGAGGCAGGTGGTGCAAAGTTGGAAAAGGGGCAGACGATCGATAGGGTGGAGCACTGACAAGTTAAGAGGGGTTGCTGGTCAGTCATGAGCCTAGGGGACCATCGTCGACTCCAACCATGTGGTAGCTGGGTGGAAGGAGGTCGGTCGACGCAAACAGGGAGATTTGACTTGGGTAGTGACAATTGGGGGTGTTGGAAAATCTAATGTAGCTTCCGTTGTAATGAAAAATTTCATCGCAACCATGTCTGCAAGAATAAGACATTATACTTGTTACATCACACAAAATCAAATGGTGAAGATAATGACTGTGTGGAGGAAGATGAAGAGATTGTGATACCCATTGAAGAAGAGCCACCAGTACATCTGACATTGCATGCTATAGCAAGAAGCAATTGCCCAAATACGTTGTGGCTACGGGGCAAGTGTGTGGGGCACGATGTGACAATAGTGGTGGATACAAGTGCCACTCACAATTTTATTAATAGGGCTTCATTGAAAGCACTCAAGTTACCAATGAACACCAGGCAAGGGCTAAAAGTGTAATTAACCTCAATGGCATGCATCTGATGCGATGGCTATTGTCCCAACATCAACCTATTAGTGGAAGGAGTCCCTATTAGTCTTGACTTATATGTTGTTCAATTGGATAGTTGTGGCATTATAATTATGGTGTACAAGGGTTGAAACCTTATGGAAAAGTCGGTCTTAACTTTGATGAGATGACTTGTGAGTTCATGATGGATGGGAGGCCGATCACTTTGAGGGGAAGGTCACGGAAAGACATGTAGATTGTGGACGTTGAAGAATTGAACAAGGAAACCAAATAGATTGCTTACATGGCCTTAGTGAAAGCCGAAACCTGTGAAATTGGATCACTAAAGGAGGGGGCCAGCAAGAAGAAATTACCACACTTTTACAGTAATACCATCAGATCTTTGACGAGCCGCACGGGCTACTAGTAGATCATATGAGGGATCACAAGATCACATTAAAGGAGGGAGCAGAACCTGTGGCAATCTACCTTTATAGATATGCGTATTTTTAGTGCTAGGAAATTGAAAGACAGATCCAAGGCTATTTGGCATCCAGGCAAGTGTAGTCGAGTGTTAGTGAGTTTGCATCACTAGTACTTTTGGTTAAAAAGAAGGATGACATATGGCAGATGTGTGTTGACTACCGTGAGTTAAACAAATGCACAATCAAAAATAAATATTTGATGAGTTGTTGGATGAATTGGGAGGGGCACGTTGGTTCTCCAAGATTAATTCATGTTTGGGCTACCATCAAATAAGGATGGCCGAGGAGGACATACACAAGACAACTTTTCGCACTCACAATGGCCACTACGAGTTTACAGTGATACCATTTGGGTTGTACAATGCTTTGACGACATTCTAGGCCATCATGAATGATTTATTCAAACCATATTTGCAGTGATTTGTGTTGGTCTTCTTCGATGACATACTTATGTATAGTGCTATTTATGAGGTTCATCTATAGCATTTAGAGACAGTACTACAAGTCATGGTAGAAAATGAATTTTATGCTAAAAGAAGCAAATGTGAGTTCACAATTAACAAAATCAACTACTTGGGCCATGTGGTTGGACAAGATGGGGTAGTAATGGAAGATGAGAAGGTAAAGACTATTATTGAATGGCCCACTCTACAGAATGCCAAGGGAGTACATAGCTTCTTGGGATTGACAAGGTATTATCGTAGATTCATTAAGGATTTTGGCAAAATTGCACAACCTCTCACCATTGCTTTAAAGGAGGAAGGGTTCCAATGGAGTGATAGTAGTATGCAAAATGCATTTGAGGAGCTGAAACGGGCGCTGACATTAGCACCTCTTCTTGCGTTGCCAGATTTTTCCAAAACATTTGTTTTGGAATGTGATGCCTCAGGTGTGGGAATGGGGGCAATCTTAATGCAGGAAGGTTGTCTTTCGGCTTTCATGAGCACAACTTATAAGGAAAGACAAAAGACCTTACTGATTTATGAAAAGGAAATCCAAGCAATTATCACAGCCATTAGCAAATGGCGCCAGTTGTTAGTAGGATGACAGTTCATTATTCGTACCAATCAGCTTAGCCTCAAATACCTAGAGGACTAGAAGATCAGGACACCAGCCAAGAACGTTGGTTGACTAAATTGTTGGGTTTTAATTATATTATCAAATACAAACCACGAGCCAACAATAAAGTGGCAAATGCATTATCCAGACAAGAACACTAAGAAGCAGTGTGTCAAGCCATTACATTTGTTACACCAACTTGGTTTCAACAGATTCAACAAACACATGGTCACTCAGAGGACTACAAGGAGCTGTTACAAATGTGACAAAAGGGACAACTCAATCTGGAGGTGTATCGTTTGGCAAACGAGGTGTTATTTTACAAATGCAAGGTTGTCATAGCCAATGATAGGGCACTCCACCACAAGTTGCTTAAGGAGTTTCATGGTACACCTCAATGGGGCATTTCAGCTTTGAGAAGAGTGCCCAATGCATGCAATCTAATGTGTATTGGAAAGGTTGGTTGCAAGATTTAAAAGGCTACATTAGAGAATGTGATGTATGCCAATGGGTGAAGTACAATAACACAACTCCAGCAGGGTTACTTGAGCCATTACCAATATTGTAGTAGGGGTGGATGGACATCAGCATGGATTTCATTGAAGGGCTACTGTCATCCAAACATAAGACTTGCATTTTAGTGGTGGTAGACCACTTGACCAAGTGTCGACCTCTCATACTTGGGAATATGTAGTTGATGTTGTGGTTAGTTTAGGCTAAACATTCGGCCCCTTATAATTCGGGTTCAAGTTAAGTGTTGTACTCCCAGGTGCTAACCAGGGCACCCCAGAAGTTCGAGCCGATTTTCGACTATATTAGCCGGAAGTCGAACCTCGGCGGAAGTCTCATTTCGTCTTCCACCTCATGCCTCTCACTCAACGGACCTACTCTGTTAAGTCACCCCTCGTCCAACGAATCCATTATTCGTTTAACAGTTGTTGGTCAACTAGAAGTTCTGCTTTTATCAATGCTTAGTTAACGACACTTCCGTTTTTGTTTAAGCTAGCTGTAGAGTAAAAGCCATAATGTTATAGCCAACCATAGAGTAAAGTCCGTAATGTTATGACCAGTCATAGGGTAAAGTTCATAATGTTACGGTCAGTTGTAGGGTAACTCGCAAACTCTAACGGTGAAGGAGGAAGCAATGCATCACCTGGCTCATGTAGTTGGTAGCCACTACCTCGACCTGGCTACACGTCGGTAGTCGATACCCCAGTTGTGTCCTTACCGTAGACGCCAACCATTCTTCCCAAGATGGAAGAAGCAGCAGCACACCACCTGACTCAAGTAGCTAGCAACCGTTGCCTTGAACCAACTACACACCAGTAGCCGGCATTCTTGCTGCGTCATAGATATCCATCTCGCTGGCCGCCTCTGACGCACCTTTCAGAAGCATAAACCCAATTCCCTGGCCGCCTCTGATGCACCTCCTAAAGGCATAAGCCTAATTTCCTAGCCGCCTCTAACGCACCTTCCAGAGGCGTAAGCCCAATTCCCTAGCCGCCTCTGATGTACAGAGGCGTAAGTCTAATCCTACTGGCTACCTTTGATGCACTTTTCAGATGCGTAAGTCTAATCCCCTTGCCACTTTTAATGCACTTTCCAGAAGTATTGCAGCTGAGACACCAATCCTAAAATGGACCGATCGTCCAGCAGCAAGTGGGCGGATTTCCAACTTATAAGGTGGATGTTTGGCACTGCCAATTGCTCTTGATGAGTCTCTCAGGGGCATGAAACCAATCTCCAAGCGATTGACCACACTAGTACAAATCTTCGGTCTTCTGCGACAGAAATGATGGAATTTTGCCCCTTTGCGTCGGTTGTTTCTAGAGCACTTGGAGACTCATTGCAACTAACCAACAAGCACTAGCCTTCCGCGGTTGAGAAGGCGAAATTTTGGCCAAAATAATGGAATTTCGGCCCAAAGTGTCGACGCCTCCAAACAATACCATGAGCTTGGCGAGCCCAATTGACGTAACGTGTGCGACACTTGGCCTTCCAACGCTCGACGGTTCAACTTCATGAAACGTCATGACCTTAGCCTATAGATAGCCCTCTCTTTACCACTAGGGGGCATTCGACTCTTCAATCCCGTTGTTGTTCGAGTGTCCAAGCGATCCAGCTTCCCCGACAATGACTACTCGTTCGTCTAACTATTGATTTTCATTAATGGTCGATCATCTGTGTAGGAGAGCTTGTCGACGATGACTCCAACCCAACCTTCCTACAGGTTAGTCATCCTCTCCCCTCTTCCCATCGACAGGAAGGGGGAGATGGGTCTTTTGCTAATAACTATCTCTCTGGTCGTCCATGACTTCAATTAAGAGAAGCCTATTCCTCCCTCAAGGATCACCCTCGATCCCCCTCTCCTTCCTGTTTTGCACGTACAACATCACCTTGGGCAAGGAAGGAATTACACGTACATCTCATTATTCTGTATGTTCTTTTGTAGTCGCTTGCGAGTTTTCTTTTTTCCTTGGTCGTCCATGGCTTCGACCAGAGGTGGGCGGAAGTTTACCAGGGTTGGCAGACTTCCCTTACGTTTTTCTGGCTTTTCTCTTCCTCTGCGCTATCGCCTGATACCCGTTTGTGCATTGCTATCTCAACGAGTGCCCCAAGACCTGACTCTTTGAGTCCTCGTGTGGCTCTAGATGGATTTATCAGATTTTCGCTCGTATTTATTGGATTTCTGCCTCTTTTTATTGTCATCTCAATGAGTGCCTTGAGACCTGACTCCTTGAGTTCTCGTGTGACTCCCAGATGAATTTATCAGATTTTCGCCTCTTTTTATCACCATCTGGGCGAGTGCCCTGGGACTTGACTCCTTAAGTCTTTGTGCGGTTCTTAGATGGATTTATTGGATTTTTGCCCGTATTTACTGGATTTCCGCCTTTTTTTACTACCATCTCGGCGAGTGCCTCAAGACCTGACTCATTGAGTTCTTGTGCAGCTTCTAGATGGATTTATTGGACTTCTATCTGTATTTATCGGATTTTCGCCTCTTTCCTTTCCGTTTTCGGACTAATTGGATTAGAGCACGTCGAAAAACTCCTAATCATATGACTAGATCTTCCCTTTCGATTCACCCTGCATTTTAGTTAGCTTATGCATCAATCACAGTAAAGATGTCAGCTTATGTTGAGCTGGCTGGGGGTGCCTAACACCTTCCCCACCAGTATCCTAGATCTTTACTATTTTTGAGTAGCAAACCTCTTGTTTTGATTTTTTTGGAGATTTTACATCTTATTCCTGAGTTGAAGAGTACATTCTCTTTCTTTTTTTGTTTTCCTTGTTTTCTAGTAAAATAAGATGACAACTCCAATATTTTATTTATAACTTTCAACTTATTTCCCGAGTCTCATATGCTTGTTATTCTCTTAAATAGTTTCAACCAACATTTGGGTTAAAAGAAAGGTAACACCAAGTACAAGCACTTCATTCCCCTTTGTCATCCTTATATAGTCAAGGATGTGGCCCAAGTTTTTGTGGAATATGTGGATAAACTACATGGCATTCCTAAGTCCATTGTGTGCGATCGTGATCCGCTTTTTCACAAACTCCTTTTGGAAGGAATTGATGTGCCTTCAAGGGTCACAGTTATGCATGTTGTCGACATACCACCCCCAGATAGATGGACAAACAGAAAATATAAATCAAATCTTGGAAACTTACATTACTTCACCTTTCAGCACCCTCAAGAATGGGGATGATGGTTACCGTGGGCAGAATTTTGGTACAATACAAGTACACATAGTTCAATAGGAATGTTCCCATTTGAAGCGATTTATGGTTACAAACCTCCAACGACACTTTTGTATGTACCGGAAACTACTAGGGTGGCGGCCATTGATGATGAATTACAGGACCGGGAAGTCATTTTTCAGAAGTTTAGGGCCAATCTTGAGAAAGCCCAGCATCAGATGAAAATGATGGCAGATCACCGATGCCATGATGAGCAATGCAAGGTGGGAGATTGGGTTTATCTGAAGCTCTAGCCTTATCACCAAAACAATGTCTCCTACAGATGTTCTCAAAAGCTAGCTGCAAAATATCATGGCCCCTTTCAGGTGGAATCACGCATTGGACACGTAGCATATCGACTCAAACTTCCAATGAGTACCCAGATTCACCTAGTATTGGGCTTATCTTTCATCAATCACCATTGGTCCGAGGCGAAATCTCAGGTACAACCTTCAATCTTCATCACATGCCACCATGGCTCTCCAATCCCTACCCTAACACTTGCGCTAGTTGGTGGCTCCTTCCACCCATGGTTTTCAACATCAACATGTGTCACTGAATGTCAATGACATGTGTCAGATTTCATGTTTGTGGGCACATCTATTGATGGGCCAACACTAGTAGATGTTGGAGACATGTCTATATGTCATGCCAATCAATACTAGTAAATTGGGGTCATGCCAACCAACATTTTCTAATGTTGATCCATCATGTTTTGGCTTGGGGTTAATTTTGTAAAAAAAAAACTTCATTGTTTGGTTGACTTTCTATGCTAGATATATGTAGATGGATATGGTACTGGAGGGATGGGTAGCATTGTTGATGAGCAAGATGATGTCCATGGGTTAGTTTTTGCTGTCTAAAGTTCTAGTTTGTTCCCTTCCCTTCATTATCTTGATAAATTTGGCTTTTATTAGATGTCTTATTTTGCTTTTCGAATATTCTTATATGATCTTCCATGTTGATGGCTCAAAAGGGAATACCATATCACATTTCAATGACTGCATACATCAAGTGATATAGAAAAATAATATCGTTACATTGCTAGCACCTAAATCAATTGGAATTTTAATCTTGTAGAAAATAACTCGCCTTTTAACTTTGTCATGGTTATTTTCGTCCATAAATTAATTAATTTATCCAATCAACATTCAATCATATTAGGCTATTAGTTAGAGAAGGTTTTCTGAAAGGATAATTCGGTCATTAAATTTCTGGTAAAACACATGTTATTTGGAGAAGAAAAAGTGGTTAGTTTTTCACTAATGGAGATTGTATATATATGGGACAAGCCCTCTACATGGATATCCATATAACCAATTACCCAACTACTGATAACATGATGTCAACAGATAACTCATAACACAATAAGAAATTTTTTTATGGGAATATGATTAGTTGATTGTAGAGGATAATAAAAAGAAAATATTTTTATAAATAGAAAAAAAAAAAAACTCTCTTATTCAAAGGAAATTTTGTCAGGAAATTGGTTTGGATGCTTTTGAGTCATGTCAATGCTATTAATCAGAAGAGATTGATCAATATCACAAATTTGCAAGTTAACAATGGAAAATTAAGTTTGCTAGTTTTATGGTAATTTTTTTTACTTGCAGGTCCACGATGCATAGAGTTCTTTCTATTGGACAAGAAAGATATTCTGTAAGAATTTTCTCAAATGCTTTGATCATGGGGATCACAGTAAATTGAATTGGGGGGAACCGTTCTGAAATAGCCATGATGCATCAGCTTCTGTGGTTTTGTTTGAGCTACCTATTTACTGATAGATTCATGTTTTCAATATTGACATTGATTCTATGGGCTTATTTGTGCACGATAAAAACTTGGGAAAGAAAAATTCAGAAAATTCAATCAAAAATGGAAATGAAAAATCAGGAGACTTAGAAAATTTTAGGATTGTTTGGACATGTCATAGAAAGTTAGGAAAATCTGTATATAAAGAAATTGATTGAAAAGTAAACAATATTTATGTAATTAAAATATAAATACTTTTAAAGTATTGATATTTAAATAAATCTCAAAAGTAGCAATAGAAATTATTGATGTTTTAATACAAGTATTTTAATTTTGAAATATTGACTAATTTACTGATACTAATCACACAATTAAGATCAATATTAGTTTTATCACATTGGTTAAATGTCATGGAAAAATCTCTCTTTTTTTATGGAAAGATCTCTTGTTGTTATAGACATAAGACATTATATTATCGTTTTTATTTAGATAACATCTTATAGGGTTAGTCCTTGATAATGATATATTTACCAAAAAATGACTATTTTTATAGTAACGAATTTATTAGTATTGTTATGTTTGGTTATTGATAATGTCTTTTGTATATAAAATATACATTGACAATGTCAAATAAAAATATGTATACATACTTGAATTAAAAATCATCAACTCAATTTTTTAGCTTATAATTAGATGAAACACCCTACATCGATTTTTCAGAATTTCTCATGGGGGGAGTTGAGAAAATCTGGAAAATCTAATTATATATACTCTGAAAAATTTTAATTTTGTTCCTGAATTTTCTGGATTTGATTTGATTTTTAATCAAAACCACATCTGTTTTTTAAATCTTCTGCTTGTTTTCTGGATTTGATTTTATTTTTAATCTTCCTGTCTCAGTGATTGATATTCAATAACCTATTATATAGAAGAGTTTTATTTTCCAATCCTGAAGTGTTTTTTATTTATTTCTACTACTTCTATACATTTCACATCATAGAGGGCAAGGCTATTAAGGTGGGCTCCTAGGCTGTAATGAGTAATAAGCTCCTGGTCATTTTTGCACCCAGTTTTTCTTTCCTTTTTGTGGAGATCCTTGCTGGATCTGGTAACAGATCCCGTAAATATTTGTTGATTAAACATGTTGTCCTTAACATGAGTGGGTGTCGTCATCTTTTCCCTGCTTGCTTGATCATGAATATCATGCCATGGTTTTATGCTTTTCCCTCATTTGCCTAAAGAAACTTAAAATTTTATAGTCATTCCTCAAATTTCTTTAAAAAAGGAATTTAGGGTGAGATGCTTACCATTATTGTCAACTCTAGAAGCCTTTTACTACAATTCTGTTGAGTGCAGTAACCTTTTATTCAAATAGCATTTTACATATTGACAAGGTTTTTTTTTTTTTCAAGTTTAAAGTTGGTATACAATGAATAATATTGTTTTAACCATTTCTTATTTCTCTAATTCTATATGTACATGCCTAGAAATAAAAATGTATTTGTTGTACATGTCTAGGATCGATTCCATTTTTGTTTACATTTTTGGGTTTAATATCAGGATTAAATTGAAATTTTGTCCTACTGTTTTTCTGTTAGTGTGTTTGTTATAGTATCAATTAGTAAATGGATCCACTATATTTCTAGTGTCATGTGATTCACTATAAATATATACCACTTCAACCCTAATGATTGCTTATTGGGCTCTTCCAATGCAATATGGTATTAGAGCTTTTCTAACCAAAAACCCTGATTACCACCACAAATCCAATCCACCACCATTGTCATTGTCTTGGCACTATCTATGTTGTTGCTAACTGTCAATGTCACCACTCATGTTGGCAACACTCCCGGCCACATCTGCCATAGCTGGCATCTTCTAAGTGACTACTGATCTGTCCACCACAGGCAGTGTGCACTCCAGCACCTAGCAGTTGATGCCAAGGGGTCTGTTCTGACTGCTCAACTAGTGTTCCTATTCTCTTTTGCCGTCCATACAGGACCAGCCGATGGATTTTGCAACCAACATTGGCTATTTATGTCAAGTGGTTGCAAGATCAAGTAGTCAGGCAAACTCCCTTGGGCAACAAGTGAGTTGAAAGGAAGAGTGGAAGGGAAAGCAAAAGGGTTAGAGTTTTTCATTACACAACTAGTATATATACAACATGATGATTAAATAGATCCTTAAATAGATCCTACAACCAAATAGTAACGTATAAGTTTTAGCACTCCCTGTCAAACTGGAGAGTATAAATCTATCATTCCCAGTTTGCTACATAATTCTTTGAAAACACTAGTAGATAATGCCTTGGTGAAGATATTTTCCCTTTGTTGAGTTGACTGTATAAAGGGAATGCAAATAGTATCAGTAAGATAGAGATCCTGAACATAATGACAATTTATTTCCAATATGTTTGGTTCTCTTATAAAATATATTATTGCTAGTAATGCAAATGACCACCTGATTATCACAATACATATTCATAGGTATGAATATCTTAACTTCAAGTTCAAATAAGAGAAACTTTATCCAAACCATTTTACTAGCAATTTGAGACATAAATTTGTATTCTGCTTTGGCACTTGACTTTAAAATGACATTTTGCTTTTTAATCCTCCATGTAACAAGGTTTTCCTCCAATGTATGTGTAGTAACCTGAAGTTGACTTCCTATCTACTATCTCTTGCATATCCAAAATCAGAATATGTTGTCACATGATAGTGCCCATGATTAGTATATATTAGTCCATTTCTTGGATTTTGTTTGATATGAACAAGTAAGTAAACCAGTCCAGTGAACTTCTCTTGGTGTCTACATAAACTGACTCAATGTGCCCACAACATAAGAAATGTCTAGTCTAGTCATAGTAAGATAAATTAATTTGTCAATAAATCTTCTATACCTACCAACATCCTCAAGAAGAGCAGAGGACTCATTTCAAAAAGAGGGATTGACTTCAACAAGTGTAAGCTTAGGTTGACATCCCATTTGTCCAATCTCCTTTAATATGTCAAGGACATACTTTCATTGAGAAAGTATGATACTGTTCTTTGAGTATGTCATCTCAATACCAAAGTAGTACCTTGGTCTCCTCAAATCCTTTATGGCAAAATACTTTGTTAGGTATTGTTTTGTTAATTGGATGCAAAGAGCATCGTCTCCTGTTAACAAAATGTCATTCACATAAACAGCTATAATGGTTCTCTTGCCAACATTCTACTTGATGAAAATTGAACTGTCTATGACACATTTTTTAAATCCCAATAGATAAGCACAACACTAAATTTTGTAAACTAGGCACGAGAGCTTTGCTTGAGATCATAAATGACCTTGAGAAGACAAACCTGAGACTCCCCCTAAGCAACAAAATTAGGTGGTTGCTCTATAAACACCTACTCTTATAGATCACCATGCAAGAAGGCATTTGTGACATCTAGTTGAGCTAGTGTCCACCCATGTATAACCACCAATGATAGAAGGATTCTAATGGAATTGAGTCGTGCCACAGGAGCAAAGGTGGCATCATAGTCAACAACATAGATTTGGGTGAAACCATGAGCCACTAGGCGGGCTTTATATTGAGCTACACTACCATCTAGATTCTGCTTGATGGCGAAGACCCATCGGCTACCAACAATTGGAGTAAAATGAGGGTGTGGAACAAGGTGCCAAATGCCACGATCATGTAAAGCCTGTAGTTCAAGCTGCATTGTAGACTATCAATGTGGAAGGGTAAGTGTTTCATGATCATCTATAGGAATAGACTCCTTGGAAAGGGAAAGGGAAAAACGTAGAAACGTAGGATTAAGATGTGCATAGGAAACAAAATAAGAAATGAGATATTGTGTGGAGGAAAGTGTACCCCTTCGCAGGGAAATGGGTAAATCAAGGTCAAAAAGACCCGAATCTACAACAAAAGGAGAATTTAGGGCTGGTGGAGGAGCAGAAGTAGTGCAATGGCATTGATAAACCTGCAAAGGCTAACACAGTAGTAGGAACTAGTGAGGGGACCAGAGAAAGAGCCTCCAGATCCACAAGAATGGGACATGATATAGGATCCTCAAGACACCTAGAAGAACTAGCAAAATAAGGGATATTTTCAAGAAAGACAACATTAGCAAAAACAAAATACCGCCTAGTGGGAGGATGAAAACAACGGTAGTCTTTCTGCAAGTGAGGATACTCGATAAACACACACTTGATGGAGCGGGGTGAGAGCTTATCAAGTCTTGAAGTCAGGTTTTTAACAAAGGCAATACACCCAAAGACACGAGAAGGCAAACTAAAAGGCTCACGTTTCGATGAGAGACACTTTTAGGGAATATCTCCCCTTAGAGGTGAAGAAGGTAAATGATTAATCAAGTAGCATGTTGTGGCAACTACATTAAACCACAAGTATTTTGAAACATTCATCTCAACCATTAGTGTACAAGCTACATCTAGAAATGACGATGTTTTTGCTCAACAATACCATTTTGTTGAGATGTATGAGTACAAATGGTTTGGTGAAGAATGTCACAAGAAGCACATAAAGACTACACATCATAATGAAAAAATTCTAAAGCATTATCAATACAAAAAATCTTTGGAATAATTTGAAATTGATTTTAGATTTTATTTAAAAATTAAGGAAGTACATCGACAAAATATTGACAATTTTTTAACAAAAACACTCATAAAACATAAGAGAAGTCATCAACAAAAACAACATAGTAATAAAATCCAGACACAGTCATGACCTTGGAAGGGCCCTAAATATCACAATGTAGTAATTCAAAAGGAGAGGACATTGATGAAGACTCACAACTGGTATAGGTAGCATAAAACTACTTACCCATGATACACGATTGATAGATGCCTAAGATGACAAGGATGCCTAAAGTTTGGTGAAGGGTAGATGCCTAAGACGTTTATGCCACAACAAAGATGCATCACCAGGAGTCACAGTCGCAAGCAGTGCAAGATAAGCACTATCCTTAACCAACTCGTACACCCCTCGCCCACGCTTAAACCTCAAACCAATTCTTCGCCTGATTTTTAGATCCTAAAAAATGCAACGAAAGGCAAAGAAACAAACAAGGTAGGTGAATTGTTTAGTAATGGAGCTAATGGAAATCAAATTTACAAGGAATTCAAGAATATAAAGGACATTTTTGAGTGTGATATTGTGAGTAGGTTGGGTCACATCGAAACCCAAGATGGGGCATGACCGACCATCAGCAAGAGTTACAAATTTAAGGGATGATTGAGTGGAAAGGTTGAAAAAAAGGCATGGGTCACCTGAAACATGGTTAAAAGCACCAGTCTATAATCCACGAATTATTAGAAGACTTAGTCAATGTAGTTGTACTTGAGGTGAAAACATGATTGGCAATGGCTGCAACATTTTGTTAGGCCCTCTCCAAATTTGAAGTTCATCATAATCCTCTTGACTAATTGTAACTGAGGTGAAGGTAATGGAAGGCACCGAGTCACCAAGAGGAGCTAAGGACACAGAGGAGGGAGCCACAATGGCATGAGCCGCCAGAGGTAGGCAACCAAACTTGTCCCAACAACAGTTAGAAGCATGATTTTTGTGCTTACAATGGACGCATGGGTCAAACCTGTCTTGCTATTGGCCTCTAGTATGGGACCTGCCACGGGAGGAAGATGACCAACTAGTTTGTGAGCCACTACCAGATCGAACAATCATGGTAGTGGAATCAACAGGTGTGGACGGCAGTTGTTGTGAGTAGAGAGACATTCAAAGAGCGTGGTTGAAAGCCGACTGCAAAGAGGGGACAACATTAGCACTCAGGATAGGACCCTAGATATGATGTTGGATGTCGTTATGCAACTCAAACAAGAAAATGGCAATGACTAACTCCAGGTGGTAACGCTTTTAAGTGGCAAGATCTAGGATCGAAGGTTGGTACACATCCAACTCATCTAAAAGCTCGTGGAGTCAATTGTAATATTGGTGGACAATGGACTCCCCTTGGCGAAGAGAGAGGAGTTGCTCATAGACATCACAGACAAGGAGATATTTTGTTCATCTGCATATTGTGCACGAAAGGTCTCCTAGATACACTTAACTGGGTGCATCCGTGAAAGGCTTCGTGCAATGGAGTCTTTGACATTGTTTAGAAGTCATGAGATGACAGAGCAATCAACGGCCTGCCACTTTAGGTACATTGTTGATTTTTCATCTAGAGGGTCGTCATACAAATGATGCTCTTGCTGGTGAGTTGTCAAGAAGGTTTCAAACGTCGGAGCCCAATGAAAGTAGTAGTTGTTTGAGAGCTTGACAGCGGTTGTAATCAAGCAAGAGGTGAGAGAGGGCACAACAAGAGGATCCATTGGAAGGCCTTGCTTGTATGTAACGAGATTGAAGGATGTGTCACACAAGAAACTTGCACTGGAAGGAGAGAATGGACGCAGGTGGCTTTGGATGAATGGAGCAGGCTACAGCGATAGACAAGGTACGACGATCGAACTAGACACGCATGGGATTGTACATGGGAGTTGAACTTCAATGGCTCTAGGCTCGAACGAAGAGAGGAGAGAGAGTTGTGCTTAGCTACACATCTCATGGAAGGTCCCCCAATAAATAGGGAAGAGGTGGCAGCTAGAGGAGAGGTTGGTGAATGTTGATGGTGCCAAGAGGAAAGAGATGGACCGACGACAGTATTGGAATTGTAAGAGGAGAGAGGTGACGTTGGCAGGCAAGAAAGGAAGGTAGGGTGGGACAATGGTAGCAGAAAGGAAGGGCGGGATCAAAATCATCTGATACCAAGTTGAAAAGAAGAGTAGAAGGGAAAGCAAAAGGATTAGGGTTTTCCATTACACTAGTATATATACAATATGATGATTAAATGGATCCTTAAATAGATCCTACAACCAAATAGTAACATATAAGTGTTAGGATTACTCTGGTGTGGAGACTGTTTGTGTCCTTATTGGGCCTATTGGACCTATTGGGCCTAATAGCCTTTGGGGTGATTTGTACCCTAATGATGCACTATAAATAAGTGCTGTAACATTGTAATCGTGTGTGTGAGAATAGTGAAAACCACCAGAAGACGCCCGTGGAGTAGGCTTAGGCTGAACCACGTAAAACCTTGTGTTGTGCTTGCTTCTCCTTCTCTTCTGCCTCCTTCCCTAGCATCGAATCCCGCCTTCCTTTTGGTTTAATCCCATCAAACTGGTATCAGAGGGTTAGGGTTTAAGGAAAAAAAAGGGGGATTTGGGACTGCCGTTAGGGTTTTACTGTGCTGTGAACAGTAAAACCGTGTTTGTGCGGGTGGTGAGGAAGGCGACGCAAGGAAAGCTGCTCGACGCCGGAACTGCAGAAGCCAGAAGCTTCGTCCGACGTCGAAGACGCAGATCTAGAGCTGTCCGACACAGGAGACCGTCCGACGCGAGGAGAGCGTCCGACGATGCAGATCCAAGCCGTCAGATGTAGATCTAGAGCCGTTCGACGCAAGGAAGCCATCCGACGTCGCAGATCCAGGGCGGTCTGACGTCGCCAGAGCTGTTTAATGCGAGCAGAGCCGTCGGACGCCGCTTCCAGAGCCGTCCGACGCCGGAATTGCAGATCCAGTTTAGTTCGACGCGAGGAGAACCGTCCGATGACCCAGATCCAGGGTCGTTTGACGCTGCCAGGGCCATCTGACGTCAGATCTAGGGTCGTCTGACGCTGCCAAGGCCATCCGACGTCAGATCTAGGGTCGTCTGACGCTGCCAAGGCCATCCGACGTCAGATCCAGGGTCGTCTGACGCTGCCAGGGCCATTCGACGTCAGATCCAGGGTTGTCTGATGCTGCCAGGGCCGTCCGACGCTGCATCCAGTGTCGTCCAACGTAGAGGAAGCGGTCCACTTCAGAAAAGTTGTCCCACGTTACGAGGCAGAGCCAAGGGGCAGAACTGTTGGGGAACACGAGTTCTAGGAGAGCTCGTCGGGTTCTTTTCTTTTTCAGTGAGGAGTGATATAGTGCTGTCACTGAAGAGGAAAAATGACAGACAACGGAAAGCTCAAAATTGAGAAGTTTGACGGTAATGACTTTGGGTACTGGAAAATGCAGATAGAGGACTACCTCTATCAAAGGAAGTTGCATGAGTCTCTGTTAGGAGAAAAACTTGCAGAAATGGAGCAAAAGACATGGGATCTGTTGGATAGACAGGCTTTGGGTGTGGTCAGATTTTCATTGGCCAGAAATATTGCTTTCAACATTGTCAAAGAGAAAACCACAACAGATTTGATGAAAACTCTTTTAAATATGTACAAGAAGCCGTCTGCTTCAAATAAAGTGTATCTGATGAGGAGGTTATTCAATCTGAAGATGTCAGAAGGTGGTTGCATGACAGATCACATCAATGAATTCAATGTCATCATATCTCAATTAAGTTCAGTTGAGATTAATTTTGATGATGAAGTCAAAGCCCTAATTTTGCTATCTTTACCAGAAAGTTGGTCTGCAGTGGTAACTGGTGTTAGTAGTTCTCTAGGACACGAGAAACTGAAGCTAACAGATATCAGAGACCTGATTTTGAGTAAGGACATTCGAAGAAGGAACAACTCACAAACAAGTACTTCAGGAGCAGCCTTAAGTGCAGAATGCAGAGGAAGAAGTCAACAAAGAAATGGTGGCAGAAATTACTCAAAGTCCAGAGGGAAAAGCAAAGGCAGGAAAAACATTACCTGTTGGAACTGTAATCAGAAAGGGCACTACAAGAATCAATGCAAGGCACCAAGAAGGGCGCAGAGCAATGATGGGGGAGCAGCAAATTCAGTATGTGAAGAAATTGCAGATGCTCTAGCTTGTACTGCTGACAGTTCAGTTGAATCTTGGATTCTAGATTCAGGCGCTTCATATCATTCCACCAATGTCAAAGGATTGCTGAGAAACTACAAGCTCATAGAAAAAAGGAAACTCTACCTGGCAAACAACAGTGAGCTAGATATTGTAGGAATTGGTGATGCTTACGTCAAAACCCATAATAGTGGCATATGGAAGTTAGAGAATGTCAGACATGTCCCTAGTTTGGCAAAGAATCTGATCTCTACGAGTCAGTTAAATGATGCAGGTATGTTTATCTCACATGAAGGTGGAAAGTAGAAGGTTTCCAAAAGAGCCATGGTAATTGCTAGAGGTAACAAAGTTGACACCTTATATGTTATCCCTAGTAATGAATACTTGACTAGTGTTGCTGATTCAGTGGAAGCAACAACATTATGGCACAGAAAATTGGGTCATATGAGCAAGAAAGGGATGAAAATTATGGCAACAAAGGAAAAATTTCCAGAGATGAAATCTGTGGAGTTAGAATTCTGTGAAGAATGTGTACTTGGAAAGCAAAAGAAAGTGAGCTTCTCAAGGAACTCCAGGTTGCCAAAGACTCAAAGGCTGGAATTGGTACATACAGATGTGTGGGGACTAGCACCTATCAAATCCCTAGGAGGCTCAAGATATTATGTTACCTTCATTGATGATTACACCAGAAAGGTATGAGTTTATTTCATCAAAAATAAGTCTGATGTATTTTCAGTATTTAAGAAATGGAAAACTGAGGTTGAGAATCAGACTGGTTTTAAGGTAAAATGTTTGAAGTCAGATAATGGTGGAGAATACACCAGTCGTGACTTTAAAATGTTCTGTAAAGAACATGGAATCAGATTAATTAGGACTGTTCCTAAGCATCCTCAGCAAAATGGAGTTGCAGAAAGGATGAACAGAACTCTGAATGAAAGAGCAAGGAGCATGAGGTTGCATGCTGGTTTTCCCAAAGAGTTCTGGGCAGATGCTGTTAGCACGGCTGCTTACCTGATTAATAGAGGACCCTCAGTTCCTCTTGATTTAAAGATTCCAAAAGAAGTATGGTCTGGAAAGAAAATAAACATTCACCATCTGAGGGTGTTTGGATGTGAAAGTTATGTTTATATCAGTAATAATGCTAGGGACAAGTTAAATCCAAAGGCTAGAAAATGCTACTTCATAGGTTATGGAGGAGCAGAGCTTGGTTATCGTTTCTGGGATAACCAAAACAAAAGGATCTTGAGAGAGAAAGATGTAACATTCCATGAACAAGTGTTGTATAAACACAAAGTGGGAGTTGGTCAGGACACTACAAAAGATCAATCTCAAACCAGTTATGAGATTGAATTAGATGAAGTTCCAACCAATGGAAGTGTTGATCAGGAGATAGGTGCCATTGAAGATGTCATTCCTGAAGAACATCCAGGAGAAGAGGTGGTCCCAACACAGACAGTAAGGAGGTCAACTAGGGTCTCAAGACCTCCTGAAAGGTTCAATCAAGCATTTAACTATTTGCTACTGACTGAACATGGAGAGCCTGGACATTTTGAAGAAGCTATTCAGGCTACTAATTCTAGCAAGTGGGAGTTTGCAATGCAAGAGGAGATGAATTCTCTTGAGAAGAATGGTACTTGGATCCTGACCAAGTTACTTAAGGACAAGAAAGCTCTTCAAAATAAATGGGTGTACAGAATCAAGGAAAATGCAGATGGAACCAATAGATACAAGGCTAGACTAGTTGTCAAAGGCTTTCAGTAGAAAGAAGGAATTGATTACACCGAGATATTCTCTCCTATAATCAAAATGACAACTATTAGAATTATTCTTAGTCTGGTAGTCTCTCACAGTCTACATCTAGAGCAGATGGATGTGAGAACAGCTTTTCTGCATGGTGACCTTGATGAGGAACTGTACATGGTGCAGCCACAGGGTTTCAGTGTCTCTGGTAAAGAAGAACTTGTCTACAGACTTCAGAAAAGTCTTTATAACTTAAAGCAGGCACCTAGACAATGGTACAAGAGGTTTGATAGTTACATCTGTACTATTGGTTTCAGTAGATGTGAGATAGACTCATGTTGCTACTGAAAATAATTCAGTGACGTCTTGATCTTTCTGCTATTGTACGTTGATGATATGTTGATAGCTTGTAATAACATCAACAGAATCAATGAATTGAAGCAACAGATATCAAAAGAATTTGATATTAAGGATTTGGGTTTAGCCAACCAAATCCTTGGAACGAGAATCAAGAGAGATTTGAATGAATGTACCTTGGTATTGTCTCAGAAAAAGTACATTAAGAAGGTGTTAAAGAGATTCGGCCACACCAATGCTAGAGCAGTAGAGACACCCTTTGGAGTTCACCTAAGGTTGACCAAGGATCAGATGCCTAAAGATCACATTGAAAAGAATTACATGTCTGAAGTCCCATATGCTTCTGCAGTAGGTAGCTTGATGTATGTTGCAACAAGCACTAGACCTGACATCGCTCATGCTGTTGGAGTGGTGAGCAGGTTTATGTCCAATCCAGGAAAGGAGCATTAGGAAGCAGTAAAGTGGATTCTACGCTATTTGAAAGGTTCTAGTGACGTTGGATTGTACTTCAAGAAAGGTAATTTAGACTTGCAAGGCTTCTGTGACGCTGATCTTGCTGAAGATTCAGATCAGAGCAAGAGTACTTCAGGTTATGTGTTCACCTTGAATGGTACAGCTATAAGCTGGAGGTCTAAGTTGCAAGGATGTGTTACCCTTTTAACAATGGAGGCTAAACTGGTAGCTATAACAGAAGCAGCAAAGGAGCAGATTTGGCTCAAGAGCTTTCTTGAAGAATTAAAGATAAAGGCTAGTGGGAGTATTCTAAACAGTGATAGAGTGCTATTTACTTAACAAGAAATCCAAACTACAAGAGTAAAACCAAGCATTTCAGAATTAAGTATCATTTCATCAAAGAATTGATTGAAGAGGGAAATCTGATACTTCAAAAGATAGCAGGAAGCATGAATCCAGCAGACATGTTCACGAAGACTGTCAGCATACAAAAACTAAGGCTATGCATGGCCTTAGTCGGCCTCCAAGTTACTTGAAAATGGAGGAGTGGCGTGGTGGCAAGGTCACAAGGTTGATGAGCGAGCATACGTCTGTAACAGTCTCCAAGTGGGAGATTATTAGGATTACTTTGGTGTGAAGACTGTTTAAGTCTTCACAAGTGTATGTGTCCTTATTGGGCTTATTGGGCCCTAATAGCCTTTGGGGTGATTTGTGCCTTAATGATGCACTATAAATAAGTGTTGTAACCTTGTAATTGTGTGTGTGAGAATAGTGGAAACCACTAGAAGACGCCTGTGGAGTAGGCTTAGGCTGAACCACGTAAAACCTTGTGTTGTGCTTGCTTCTCCTTCTCTTCTGCCTCCTTCCCTAACATCGAATCCCGCCTTCCTTTTGGTTTAATCCCATCAATAAGTTCTAACAAAGTGCATTCCCTTAATGCCAATTTTACGTTGGCTTTTTTCCACCAGATCCACCTCCAACATGTATTTGATGAAAAGAAGTAACAAATCAATATTCTACTTTGCTTAATGTTTCTCACATTGACATTGCTCTAAAATATTTACATGGTAATCTTCAAGATTATTTCACTTCTAAGAGGACCGTGTATCAAACTTCTTGTGTTCATACATTCAAAAAAATGATGTATCAAGTACAAACATCATCACATTTTGGATGTGGCACACAGTTTTATGTTTAAGGAATAAGTTTCTAAGAATCCTTGGTTTGATACTGCACTCCTTATTGTATACTTGATCATTCATATGCTTTCTATTCCCTTGGGAGGAAGATTTTCCTAAATAGAATTTACCTTAAAAACCACACACCTTGACTTGATAAGCTTGCTTCTAGGGTTTAAAAATGTATGCTTGTCAGATACTTTTGGATTCAAAAGAGAGTGATGTTCTCATCCTCCCATGTGTCAGATATTTTGTTTTCACAAATGTTAGCTTCTTTATATTCAAATCCTACTCAATCTACAAAATCGATGATTTACTTGGTCCCTCTACTAGTAATACTACCTCTTAGTCCTACATAGAGAACAATGTAAAGTTAAACAAAAAATGTAATGACTGTTATAAGTGTATCATCAATGTTAATGGCCATGGGTGCCACCTTTGATTGATGCTACTCCGACCTCAATGTCAATAGATTCCTCTACTTGACCTTCCCATGGTCCCATGCAAAAGTAGGCCCTCCACTATCATTCACCCTATATCTACCTTTGTTACCTATGATAGACTTAACCTCTCCTTTCAGTAGTTTTCCCTTTCAATTTTTACTGGATCTATTCTAAGAAACTAACACAAATTACTTCGTCTTCTTCATTGGAAATTTGCAATAGACAATGAAATGTAAGCATTGATATCCCATAGTATATGAGAATTGGTCACTCATCTTGAAGAAATAAGGGTAGTTAGCTGCAAGTTGGTGCTCTCAGTCAAATAGAATGTAGATGGTTTTATTGCAAGGTACAAAGGTTGATGGGTGGCACAAAGTTTTACGTAGGTGTATGGTGTGAATAATTAAATTACATCTAATATGACTTCAAAAATATTTTTTCATTATGTGTAATTGCTACTCAAGAATAAACACTTAAATTGAAAATAAAAATAAATATATAAAAAGGTACAAATAAAGTGACAAACAACTAAATAAGTATCAAAATAGTGAAATTGTAATAGTCAAAACAACTCAAAAGATTAAAAGATTACCATTTTTCATAGAAAAACTGAGAAATGATCATTTAAATGAAAAAAAGTCATTTTTTCAAAGATTTCTTTTCCATTTTTCCCGAAAACAAAATGAATTAGGATGAAAATGTTTGAATGCTATTTACATTTTTTTTGCCTACAATAATTGCATTGAGATGGAGTATCAAGCCATGACACACAAGTTGCGAGATGATGTGGCTATGCTCTTTGGTTATAGAGTTTGGATTTCAATTTGATCTTCTAATTTCTATATAGTGTGGCAATCAAACTGAAATATCCATTGTCAGCAATCCTACTTTCCATGAACAAACTAAAAACATTAAGTGGATTGTCACTACATTGAATATTTAATGTTATTCAATTGTGTTAGCATCACATATGCTCGGTCATCTAAGCAGTTGGCAGAAATCTTTACAATGAGATTTAGTAGCAGAGTCTTTAATAATATATGTAATAAACGAGGCATGTTCAATATATTCACTCTAACTTTGAGAGGTAGTGTTGGTGAACGTATGGATTCATTATGTTATGTAGATCCTAGTATCATGTGACTTACTATGTATATATTCCACTCCAATCCTAGTGATAGTTTTTTGGCTCTTAAAACACAACATTTTACATTTTATCATGTTTTCCTTGTCATTTTTAAATCATACCTTGGTTAAAGCTTTCCAGATGATTACAATTCACCTCTTGGTTTATTTATTAAATATTTGATAAATTTTTCTATTGTTATAAGCGATCTTTTCATGCACCCTCATTGCAATGTTTGTTGCATAGCTTGCACTGCATCACGTATGGTTATCCTTGGTGAACCAAGGTCCATTCCATTTAGGGTAATGATGCTCTTAAATCAAAGCAGCACAAAGCAACTAATCAGCCTTCATAGTAATCATATTTTATCATCAATCTATTGGTAGGTCTTATTTTATGTTCTATGTGCCTAGCTTTGCTGACAACATTATCATTGATATATTGTAGGTTGCTTTCTTTCTAGATCCGAACTCTGACTGCATAGTTGATTGCTTGGAATGCTGTTGTGGTGAAACATGCCCACCAAAGTATGTAATGGAGCTTTTTATTTTTCCAGTTTGTGTTTTGATTTTGTGTTTGTCTTATATAGATCACTCTGATATATGGTATTCAACATTAAGTATTCACACATGTCAGTGATATTTTGTCAATATTTGCTGGAAATCAACTGGGGAGAATGATATTTGGAGATTTCTCTGAATCAGTCGATAAATTAGAGTGGTGTTGATCAGTATCATTGAGTCAGACCAATTCACTCAAATCTGTGAAATGCAAACCTTTTTTATTCATGTCAACCAATAAATTAAAAGTATGGACCAGTAGTGTGCATGACCCATGCACCTGGCTTGGATGAGTTCTCCTTTCTTCCACTCTTTCTCTTGAATCCCTCTTCAACAAGGCTTCTAGACCATAGGAGATAGCTGGATCTTGAAGGTGGTGCTGTAAACTGTCTCCATTTGCTGGATCTTCACTTTGGTGGTGCATTCTTCTCTGGATCTTCACAAAATTCTTGAGTTCATTCTTCATCTCTCTCTCATATCTTGTTCTCTTATGTTAGATCTAAATTTTTTTTTTGAAGTTTTCTTTTTTTTATAATTTCCAAATTTATTATTTTTACTGATTTTCTAAAAATATATGGAATTTTGTAGATTTACAATTGGAATTTCATGAATCTTTCTAGATTTAGTTGTATTACCTAAATCTAAAAAGTAATTCGAAATATAGGGTTTTTCATAGCATTACCTGTTTTTCGAATAAGTTTTTCATGAATTTTGTCATTAAATTTTCACAATTCTTGTCTATATTAAACTCTATTACATAGATTAACATAATCTTATTCTTGCCTTGATTTACCTATGTTGCATAAATCTATAAAAAAATTTAGATACAATTTTTTTGTAAATTTTTTCTGATTTCAAAATAACTTTTGTATTTAATTTTTTCTGTTAGGACAAAAAATGAGGTAGAAGTTGTATATTATTCATAAGCAAACAAAACCTGTGCTACATAGATGAAATAGATATGGCTTTAACAATGTGGGACTAAACCCACTGCAATACAACACGCTTGGGATGTATTGAAGGACTTATTTATTTGTAGATTTCAACACTCTTCCACAAGTTATTATCTAACTTGTAATGCACTCATCATGGTTTTAAAAATCAAGATGTATTGCCAAAATTTTGGTGGTCCATCTCAGTTTTCCATTTGACCCATATCGATATAAGCAGTATTTTTAAAAATATGAAGAATCAAACGATCTGTCATTGTGGATCAATGGTAGATTGATGGATCATTTGTTCCAAGTTATTTTTTGAGTTACATCACGTTACCACAAATATTTCTGATAAAAATTATTTTATTCATGAGTCTGGTATTTCTACTGAATTATTCCAACAACTGTTAAATAGGACTAATTAACTTCAATTATTTCAAGTTCTAGATTTTTTTAATATTCCTTGCATTCATCTTCTAGTGAATTGAACGTGACTTCCTTAATTTTTTCCCTTTCTGGAGAATTATTTTTTGTGGTTTTGTAATTTTTTTGATGTTTAAAATAAACCCCCGCTAAAAGAAAGGATGATTCTTCTTTTGTGGTGCATTTCTTTTTTCTCTTTCTTGTTTTGAATATGCAAACATCCCAGTGTATTAATTTAAGTAAAATATAATAAGAAAAACAATCATTCATAGTGAACTTGAACTGCACTGTGGTCTCTAATGGTGAAAACGATGTCTATATGGTGCTATCTTGCAGATTTCCTCCCATTCGAAGTGGAGATTATCTTGCAGAGCGATTTAGAGTCACATATGGCTCCATGTGATCACAACAAAGGCTTCTCTGCAGATATACATATGTTTGGAGCTTGAATTAAGTCTTTTAGTCTTATCTTTTATAGTTGCAGTTGGTATTTCGCCTTATTATTATCCAGTTAGAATGTTTGCATCCATGAGATGCATACAATTTATGTGGATTTTGCTATTGGTTGTGAGGTCACCTTTTTGTCCTCACTTCTACATATATTGTCATTTGATAAGATGGAAAGACAAGTTATTAGAATTTCTGAAACACCACAGAAACCTTTATGTAATTGTTTGTTATGCTTTCTACCAATACAGGTATATGCAGTACCAACAAATAGCAGGTTAATATAGTGGATAAACTGAATTGAACCGAGTGATGTCTCTCCTAGGGATAGATATTTTTCTTTCCAATTTTTGAGCCTGAGTCTTTTTTGATAATGGGTGACCAATAACCATTAGAGGCTTGTCAAGTACTTTGGTAAATATTTGAGCTTGACCTCCCATCATTTGACTAGACCTCAAGTTGCCATTTTTGATAATTCTACCCCAACAATACTGGATTTTTTTAATGCTGAGCTTAATGTCGAGCACAATTGAAAACAATACCATAATCTCTTGAGATTTATGATATTCTAGTGTATAGGTTATATAAAGATGATTGCATCATCAACACCTTGATATTCATACTTATCCATTCTTAAGAAACCATGTGTGCTTTGAAGTAGATTATTTTGGTTTTCTATTGCTGTGACCCCATTAAGGTAGTGGTCTATTAAAATCAATCGAAGTGTTGATGATGAGCCCCTTGTTGAAGATCATTTGCCTTGAATTTTCTTTTGTGGTTTCCATTGATTGGTATAGAAAATTTTGTTGCATATAGACACATCTTGATCCTAATGATACATTTGGTCTCAAGCCCTAAACTTTGTATGATGTCTATCAAGAAATCTCATGTTACATTATCAAAAGCTTTTCAAACTTGAATACTTCTTTTTAAGTTCAGAGTGACGGTGGTATTGTTAATTTTTCTCAAAATCTCTAGCATCCTTTGGGATATGTAGATGATCGATCATTTAGATCTCATCTTTTTAAATAATTCTCAAAATATTGATAAAAACATTAACGAAATTTTTAAGAGGCTGTGATTTTTTATTAGGTTAGCATGCTTTATTTGATTTCATTTTTTGAGAATCGGTTCCAGCGTGAGGGTTTCTAATTTTATTGGGTAAAATATAATCTCAATTCATTTTTCTAATTAGGTTTTGCACTTTATTAAAGAATTTGAAAAAAATGATTTTGAGTGACATTGATCGTTTCGGATTAGCGTGATTACCCTTAACGTTGATGGAGGATACAATGCTCTTCTTTAATTCTCCTCCTTACAGAAGAAAGATGTGTTCAGATTACTTTCTTTAGCCCCTATTTCTTTGTTTCTGGTACATTTTCCGATGAATGTGTTGTGATGTTCCTTTCTCATGTTGCACTAATCTCTCATCATTTGTAAGAGGTCAATTCTGACTTAATATCTAGGCTTTGTATCTTTTTTTCAGTGTAATATTTTGAACCTTATATTGCTTGTTTCTCGGGATGTAGACCTTGATTTCAATTTTGTTAATTTTATTTATATGGAAATTTCGAACTCGGATAAGCAGATTGGTGTTGGTCCAAATGTTTTCGACCAAGTTATTAAAGCCATTCCTAAGGAAACCATGCCTTACAGAAATTAGAAGGCCTAGAGCCGCATCTGCTTGGAGATTCTGATTAATCATTGTTTCATATTAACTTGAGATATTTTGATTTCCTTGCTGATAACAAGAAAATATTCCAGTTTAATAATTGTTTCATATTCTTGAATGCTTGTCTATTAAGTTGCCGCTCGCAATGATGTTAAAATTTTCCATGTGGGAGGCGTGCACCAACTAATATATTCGTCTTGTTTGTTCTTAATTTCAAGGTATGAATTTCTGTTTTTTCACTATTGCCCATTCTTCTTATGTTCCAACACAAAATAATCATGTTTAGGCGTTGCTGGGCTTACGACCTTAAACATCCATTTTCTGTCAATTCTAGACATGTGCGAGATTTTTTTTTCTGATCTAGGCGTTGCTGGGCTTACGACCTTAAACATCCATTTTCTGTCAATTCTAGACATGTGCGAGATTTTTTTTTCTGATCTGTGCGTAGAGGCTTTTTTGCTTGGTTTGAATTTCATATTTGTTGCGTACTGTTTTTTGTTGTAAAGAGGTTTTGATTTAAATGATTAACCTGGATACAATAGGCCCAATACAATACAGTGCACTATTATAAAAATGTATCGCACCAGCCTGGTTCAACCCACGGAGAATATAATTCGAGGGGCCCATTGCACGTGGTTAATATATGGACCTAAACTTTTGGGATGGTCAACGGAGAAAACTTATATTTGCGTTTGGGGCAGTCTTTTTGTAATGGATTGCATAATCGGACCTTCCTCCGTTCGTGAAATATTTAAATAGTTTGCTTTACGATTTTGCTTCAAATCTAATCGTATCCAACCTTAGTTGTTACAATCGGTTTGTTTGTTGTAAGATAATATTAGCTCAAAGGTATCATTTGTTTGGGTATTTATCATTATGTAATCATATTTTTTATTATGTATCGTAACATTTTATACTATCATTTATTAAATAATTTTTATATTTTTTATTATTCATAAAATTAAATTAATATTATTATATTTTTATTGTAAATCGTGTATTTTTGAAAAATCGTAAAATTCAACCTACTTTTCAAAAACGCCCGTACAAACGATTTGATGAAGGGGAATGTGGCGGCTGTCAATCCATAATTTTATATACATAAACATTGACAGCCACATTAAAAATCACAAATCACATTCAAATTCATTCTGGAGGAATGAGATGTCAACGTAGGTGTCGTCACTTTAATTTTTTCAAAAAAAATTTATTTTTTAACTTTAAACTTTTTGACATGCACAAAAAATTTCCCTTTTTTCTGACTTTCCTGATTTTCAATTTTTCATTTCCATCTGTCTAGGTGTTTCGTTTCTGTCTTCGTTTTCGTTTTCCGATATTTTCCTTTCTCTTGCCGTGCAATGAAGGCTGCCCTAGTTTTACCAATCGATTGTGCGCGTGGTGCAAGTGGAGGGAAGGTGGTTGTACTCCGTGTAGTTGAAGATCTATGTGAAATTTAAGAAGAGTTTGTGTCCGATGTAGTCCGTGTACTCCTTATAGTCCGATATGAGACTATATATCATCTAATACTTTCTTATACATGTACAATACGTGTTTATATTTTTTGGTGAGAATTAAGGTTCACGATTTGATGTTCTGATACTATATTATAAGTGATCACATATATTAATAAAATTCAGTTAAATAGTTAAAAAAAATTTCAATATATTATAAGTTCAATCTTTGTTGATCAAATATTCGATGTGAAACTAACATCCAACACGAAGGATTTTATTTACCCAAATCCTCCTCATCTAAACTCATTATTCTTATATCATGCATACTTTGTTAATTATCTTCTACCTTAAGTTGATATATATAAATATTTTCTTACAAATCTCTGCTTCTATTTATTGTAATCTTAAGTTAAGTCTACGTACAATTATGATTAATATCATTCTTACCTATACGAACTTAGCTATTGAAATGTAATTAAGTCTCTTAAAAATCAATTAATTCCAGACTTTTTTATAAAGTCCTTTGCAACTAATCATGCAATCTTTGTAATTTTTTTTACAGATTCAACAACCGTACCTTTAACTTGAATTTTCTTGAACATCTATTTACATCCAGTAGTCATTCTATCAATAGGTGGATCACACAAACCTTATTTCTTTACATAGAATCTACCTCATCTTTCATGACGGTACCTAATCAAGTCGTTATAAATGTTTCTCATGCGACTCAAATCATGCCTTTGTATGTCATTGGTTTCTATGATTTACTCTTAGCAAATTTGTGCTGCCTAATTGTAATCACGCAATGTGCATCAAATTAATGCTACGGTGAATGGTATAACATTATATTTTTTTCTTCCTCGGGATCATCATCAATCTCTTTTTTCGATCTTTGATAATAAGGTACTTTAGCTTTCATAATTGTAGAGAATTAGAATTAAAAATAATTTTACAAAAATTGTATATTAAATTATAAGGTAAAAATTTGTATAATAATAATAATAACATACAAGAATTTATAAAAAACTAAAATCCTTCATTCTCAAATAAGCAATTGTAACTAGGGAAAACATACAAAGTTTATTTAGATATATATATATACATAGCTTCTTTGTTTAAACTGTATTTACTATACACTTTTATTTTTTACTATATACATTAACTATGTATAATAATATGTTGAGATTTTCGCCAGATCGTACCCGGAACCCCTACCATAGTCACTCATGCACTTGTCCTCTCTTGCGTGGTAGGGGTGGAGGAAGGAGAAAGAAAATAAAACGTACAACACAAGTTTTACGTGGTTCGATAACTTGCCTACTTCATAAAATGGTGGTAGGACTTCTATTACTTCAGCTCACAAGCTATCGGTGTGTACAAGCGCCAACTTACAACTACTACGGTAACTCATCCAACGAACACACATAGCACACTCTCTCCAACGGACGTCATCTTTCTCTTCACACACGTAGCCCCCGCTCTTCTCACCAAGCCACACGTTACATCAAGGGTTACAACATGCTCTCTTATATAAAGTAACAACTCACTAAACCCTAAGAGTACATGCAATCCTAACCGTTGATTTGGAACCATCATCAACAAATCTGATGTGGCTGCCCTCCAACCCAGTGGCCGGCTAGATCCTCCCGGCAACCGCCTGGATGCGTCCAGCGGCTAGTCCTTAGCCGCTCCTCGCCTTTTCTGCTAGCCGTAACTCTACGACCTTAAGTCTACAGTCTGTTGTAACTTTAGAGCCATTAGTTTATGGCTCACCGTAATACTACAGACTATAATTTACGGTTCACCATAACACTATGGACTTCATGTCGACGCTCGTCCTTCACGAGCCATGTCTGGTTCCCTTGCTCGACTGTCGATCTCCCACTAGCTGTCGGTCATTTGACCAAACATTTGGGCAGACCTCTGGCCAGACCTCCACGGCCCCTTGCAGCCCTTAGCATTCCAGCCAGCTAGAAATGCTAGTTGCCGTCTCTTGTTGGTCGGGCAACCACCTACCAAACCTGGTTGTTGCCTGCCTCTGCCTTCCACAAGACAAGCTTCACGATCTATTCCAACCATGACAACCTAGTCAGTTGCCACCTCTCATCAACCGGCTACCGCCTCTTATTAGCCAAATGTCATCTGCCTCTCCATCGAGTCAGGCTCCACACCACAAACCCCAACAATCTCCCACTTGAAGATTGATCCGGCTTGTCTTCGGCTACCGCCTGCCTCTCCATCAAGTCAGGCTCCACACACAAACCCCAGCAATCTCCCACTTGGAGATTGACTTGGCTTGTGTTCCTTCTTGAGCTGTCCCTCCAGCTCCTACAGTGTTTTACTAGGCTAACACACAACCCCTGTAGTGTTTTATGGGC
Source organism: Amphibolis antarctica (assembly GCA_024699675.1). Classification (NCBI taxonomy): domain Eukaryota; kingdom Viridiplantae; phylum Streptophyta; class Magnoliopsida; order Alismatales; family Cymodoceaceae; genus Amphibolis; species Amphibolis antarctica. The sequence continues at coordinate 7,849 of JAMKPZ010001469.1, read as the reverse complement.
TAACACAAAATTGTGCCACACATCTCCTTGGTGACACTAGAGTTTATTTGTTTTTCCTTTTTTTTGGAATGAACTGAACTCTGCAACCCCGGATGTCGTTTCCTCAGCTGGCACATCTTCTAGCTACCACACCTAAGACTCACAAGCATTTGTAGTCTTCTTCTGAAATGGGCTCCCGTCGTTGAGCGATGGATCTCTCCTCAACCTTCCTGTGACTGTTAGTAGGCTTCCTTGCGTTGCTCTTGGCTCTTCACTCCATCCTGCATCATGGAGGAGTCCTGCTTGCAATGCCCCTTAGTCAGCTGGCATTCCACTTGAAACTTGTCGCTAAGCCGGCAAACCCTCTAGCTACCTGGTCCTCTGTACCGACTCCGCCTTCATTGTACTAGAAGCTGGTTCTTTCTCAGCAGGTCCATCTTCCTTGAATGTCATGCCCTTACAAGCTCCACCAGGGACTTTGTAGAGTGTCCCGATCTTTCGCCCCTTCGCCATCATCTACGTCCCACTGGTTACCGTCCATCGACCCCCACCTAGGGTCACTCGGCAACCCTCCTGTTCCAACTGACTTGCCGAGATCAAGTTTCTGGCCAAGTCAAGAACATATCGGACACCATCCAACTCCCACTAACCTTTATTGATCAGGATCTTCACGGAACCCTCACCAAGCATGTCAAGGTTCCTCCCATCTGCTAGGTGGACCTTCTTCTTCTGGGTTGCGACGTACCCATGCAACAACCCCTTCTCATGAGTGGAATGGAAGGATGTGCCTGAGTCCACAACCCAGGTAGAAGTCAGACACTCCATATTGTAGATCAGGGCATTGTCAAATAGTTCCTCGTCAGCTATGTTGACTGATCCCTCTCACTGGTCTACATCCACCACTTCAATTGTCTCTGGGTAGCTCCCTAGCTCACTGTCATCCATCAATAGTAGGAAGTTGGTAGATGGTGAGTACCTGTTCGAAGCCCTGGAAACCCTCGTCAATCTTTTGGGTTCAGGTGTCATCATTCGGCTCACTTGTTCCAGCTGCCACTCTTCTTCAGCCGAGCGCTAGGTTACATGACCCAACAGTCGCTCGGTCGACTCTGCATCCGAGCCTTCGGCAAACCCTCCATCAGACTCCTAGGTCTGCTCATTCTATTCTCTGAAAGTTCGATCGTCTTCTACCAGCTTCCTCTCCTGCTTGTTCTAAACCCGTAAGGGCCCCCTGCTTGCTTCAGCTTAAGGCCGGCTCTAGACTACCAGTTGTCTACTTTCTTCAACCGGTTGTCAGTTGGTGCTACCTAGCTACCTCTCAACTATCACTTCATTTTTGTGCTTGTATAACTGCTTTTCTTCGAAGACTACGTCTTTCACACAGACCACCTTCTTGACTTCATCGTCCTAGAGTCGATAGCTGAGATACTCCTGTCTATACCTGATGAAGTAGCACTTCTTCAACATCAGGTTCAACTTATCCCTCATGTCTTCCCTGACATACTGGTAAGATAAACTCCTGAAAATACATAGATGAGAGAGACTAATCTTCTTCTCACCCCACATTTCTTCCAATATGTGGAAGTCAACCAGGACTGATGGCCCTTGGTTTAGCAAGTAAGCCGCCGTGCTAACAGCTTCTGCCCAAAATGACTTCGGGAACCCGACATGCAACCTCATGCACCGGGCCCTTTCGTTCAGCGTACAGTTCATCCTCTCAGCAACCTCATTCTACTGAGGGGTTCCGGGTACCATCCAAACTCTCCTAACTCCTTTCACCATGTAGAAATCGATGAACTCTCTACTGTCATATTCACCTCCATTATCTGATCTAACACACTTCACCTTTCTCCCTATCTAGTTTTCCACTTCTGCCTTCCAGTTCTTAAACACTTGGAAAACCTCTAACTTGTACATGAAAAAGTGCACCGAGACCTTCTAGGTAGAGTTATCGATAAACGTTACATAGTAGTGGGCGCCACCTAATAAATGGATGGGTGTCGACCCCCACACATCTGTGTGAACCAGGTCCAGCTTACTCGGCTTAGGACCGCCAGCCACCCTTGAGAAGCTGACTCTCTTCTGCTTCCCTAAGATGTAGCTTTCATAGCTCTCCAGGCGAACTTCCTTCAAATATGAGATTCTTCCGTCGACAGCTAGCATCTTCAAACCCTTCTTGCCCATGTGTCCCAGTCGGCAATGCCACTGCCCAGACACTTCTTTGGTGGCCACCGCCATTGTCATCCGGTCGTTTGCCTCACCTTCCGTGAGGTATAGAGTTCCAGTCCTCTCGCCAAATGCAATCACGCGGATGCCCTTGGTCACTTTCCACTTGCCGCTTCCAAAGCCGACATGGTGACCCTCATCGTCTAGTTGGCTTACGGAAATTAAATTCTTGGCCAAGTTAGGGACATACCTCACCTCTTGGAGTCTCCACAATCTCTAATGTGTTTGGATCTGGACTTCACCTCGTCCAAGAACATCGAAACTTGTATTGTTGGCCAGATACACCTTCTTCACTAGCATCTCTCGATAATTTTTTAGCAACTCCTTCCGGTACGTCGTATGGAACGACACACTCGAGTCCATTACCCATGTGTTGATTGCACTATCGACACAACAGATCAAGGCATCACCAGCATCGTCTGCCAACGCGTTCACACCAGCTCCTTTGCCGACTGCCACATCCATCCTTTTGGGTTTTGAACACTTCGACCGGAAGTGCCCGAACTTGTTGCAATTTCAACACTTGATCTCCACACGACTCTTGCTCTTATCGCGTGATTTCTACCGGTAGCCAAACTTTCGACCCTGGGATTTGCTGTGCCCCCTTCTCTCCACGCTGAGGGCCAATATTGATATCTCCCCACTACTCTTCTGATGGATATCCTCATTCAACACCAAATCTGTCACCTACCCTATATCCAACATTTCGTGTCCTAGTGAGTTACTCACGGAAGTTACCACAGTTGACCAGCTAGCCAATAGCGACGACAGTAGGATCAGCACCCACACCTCGTCATCGAACATGATCTCCACAGAATCCAGATGGGCTAGGATCGTGTTGAGTTCATTCACGTGATCGGCTGCCGATGTTCCCTCCCGCATTTTCATGTTGAAGAGCCTGCACATGAGGAAAACCTTATTAGAAGCCGTCAGCTTCTCATACATGTTGGACAAGGCCCACATGACTCTAGCTGTCATGGTTTCCTTGGCGATGTTGAACAACACATTTCTTGCTAGTGAAAGTCTGATTAACCCTAGAGTTTTTTTGTTTAAAAGCTCCCATTACTCCTGCTCCATTTTCTCCGGTTTCCATCCTGACAGCAGCTGATGGAGATCCTTTTGGTACAAACCATCCTCCATCTACATTTTCTAGAACTTGAAGTCATTTCCATCAAACTTATCAACCTCGTGCTTCCTCTCCTCTGTCATCACTAACTTTTTCGGGATTCCGGATGGAACACACTAACTGTCGCTTCCCTACAGTCAACTACCACTTCTCCTGTCAGATGTCATCTACACCTAATGACTACCTGCTCTACATGGCACTCACCTCCATATGTTGCTCTGTTCACTTGGGTGATGGCTGGTTCTGCCCAATAGCCGTTACCTCCACTTGTAACTGCAAACCTACTTTGTGTTCCCCAACGATGCTTCCACTCGACTTGGAAGCTCTAATATCAGTCGTTGGGAAAATACTCCTCTTTTCGTGTGCCACGACATGGTTGCACGACACTTCTCAACCCATACGCGTTCCAACAATGCATGTCTCCTCAGGTTGTTCGCTGGCGATGGAACACAAGCTCTCTCTCATAGTAACGTATTGGTAGAAGGAAGGAGGAAGAAGAAGGAAGAATGAGACGTAGAATTTACGTGGTTCGACAGAACAACCTACTCCACAGGATGTTGATGCTCTTTCAATCTTTGTATCACCAATAGGCAATCACACGAAGTGAAATGACGTTCTCTCCCACTTGCACCGACCTTCTTCTCTGTTTTACAACAACCTTACAATACAATACATTACACCGTATAAATAGTAACACAGATAGGAACCCTAAGAGACGGATCCTCGAACGTATCTCCAACCTCAAGCATATTGTCACCTAACAAGTGCATGGACATCTTTCGTTGTCGGTGCTTCAGCCACTTGCAACACATCTCCTGCCCGCACAAACCTCTAGCCAACTATCGCTAGAATGACCAGGCTGCTGCCTTGCTGGCTGGGTCAAACCCTCGCTTCGTTAGACTTCGGCTGCTACCCTCTCGTAGTTCTACGCCAGACCATAGATTAAAGGTCGTATACTTACAATCGTAAACTTAAGCTGTAAACTTAAGGTTGTAAAGTTAAGATTCTTTGCTCTCGCTCCTGCCCTTTGCGCAACCCTAGTTGTCCTATACCCAGCTGCTGCCATGTGACCCAGGTAGCCGCCTAACTTCCGGTGGAAGCCCGACCCTTCACACCTACAGCCTAACTCATAGGCACCCGATTGCTCCAACGTGGCTGTCACCTCATAGACCTAGGTGCCACCTACTTTCTGGTAGAAGATTCTCTCCACTCCTTGCAACCCTAACAAATACTATACCAAAATTCCAAAGCTTCAGAAAAGGATGCAAGCCCAAAGCCAACCCATTAATTTTTGTTGGCTTTTTCAGTATCAATCAATTACTCAGTCTATCTTAATGTTGACAATCATGTTGTAACTAGAAATATGTATATATGATCGATTAATTGTGCATGTGTGGTTGTCCCTGAATTAAACCTAACCATGAGTATGATGTATGATTTTCCTCTTCGATATATCTTTTTTCCTCTCCAATACGTAAACACAAAGGTTCACAAAAATATAAATAATAATTATTCATCTACAAATGTTAAAATCTTTTTATTTTATTTCTAGCACACAGACTTTTTGTTTTTCATTCTATATATAAATTCATGTTTATGTTCATTTACAATTTTTGGGGTCATTACTATTTTTCATACTTAGTTGTTCCACCATATTTTTAAGGTCCTCCTCCAAAAAATCATTGAAATAATCGTCATCAACTACCAATAGATGTTCCTTATTATTGTCATGTGGTTCCACTTCATGTAACTTTTTTAAAAAGGTTATCTCGATCTGTATTCAATATATAATTTTTTCTTATGGAAAAATCTACAATCAAATAAGATTCACAATATCCTGTGAATTTGCATTTTAGAGTTTTAGAATCTAATTTATCCTTAAATTGTTCAGAATGTTAAAATACACTAAATTAAATGGTTTCCCTGTACGTCACAATGATAGACAATAAAAAGATAGACAATTATTATCCTATGAATCATAGACAACAATAATGCTGGACAATTTAACCTTATGACGTTATGGATGCTGCTCAATAATGCTTATGACCTTATTATCTAGTACGTCATCAAACGTCATTTTATTGTGACGTGTAAAGCATTATTGTCTATCTTTTTAATTTCATGCTAGCTCTTCCTGCATAATATTGTTTGAATTTCTTTGAATTATAATTTTCACCCTTATATATCCTTAATAGCTCATATTTTTTAACGGTAGCGTCATCAACATGCCAATTTTCTATGTGGAGCCTTTTGCATCAAGAGGAAGGTGGGTGATATGTTGTTGCTTGTGATAATAAACAAGTAGAAAGACTCGAAAACCATTTATCAATGATAAGTAGTTGTTGTCATTGAGTTTCTCTAATGTGTGCATCCAAGTTCTTCCTAAACTAATCACTTATAACCATCCCTGGGTCCAAAGAAATATTAGGACAAGTCGTCACAAGTAGTATTTAGAAAGGTTATCTATAAATGTTATGAAATGTTTTTTGTTATTACATATTTCTATATCAAGTGGACCACAAACATTTGAATTTTGTAAGCTTAGTAATTCTTTTGAACTATCCCTCTTTCTTCTAAGCAATTTTTTAGTCATTGTGCGATATTAACAGTAATCTAATTCCACATTTCTAATATCAGGAAAAATATTTTGTTTTACCATTTATATTTAATCAAATTTTATTTTAGATTTTTCAATATGTCTTAATTTAAAATGTTATAATTCACATTTAACTAGATAACACAAAAAATAACAAAAGCAACATTAATATTATCTATCTCATTATATATTGTTAATTATATATAAATGTGTAAAAGATCATGTTTTAGGATATAATGACCCATTGCAGAGACTTTTTTATCCGTGCCAACATATGGAAAAATGCTTGTTATAAAAGTAGATTTCTAAATTGCTTTTCATAAATGCAGCAATAAAAATTAAATGTCATCTCATGTCTGCGACATGGAAGATATCTTTCAAGATCATGATGCTCTCTTCAAGATTTAATCGATAATATTTTTCACACCTAAATAGGTTTTGTTATCCATCTAGATGTACTATTCATTAAAATTTGTAAAAGATTTCAATTCTTTATTTCTCTTCGCAATATGTGAAGTTTTACCAAAATCTACGAAGCTAACAACATTATAGCATTCTAAAATTCTAACAGAAATTTCGTAAAATTACTCTTTTTCCAGGACGTTACTTTTGTTGTCATTATTTGAGACAAAATCTACGTAATTGAAGTTTCGGAGGCATTACTTTCTAAAGTTACATTTGTTTTAATATTTTCTAATCGTATTTACTGTACACCACAATGTTGATAGTGGATCAATTAAATAGTTATAAGATATATAGTAAATTATGATGTAAAAATTTATATATAAAAATTTATATAATAATAATAATATATAATAAATCTCTCCTAAACACCTTAAGACATTACTCTTGATTACACGTAAAGTAGAACCCACGTGTTTTGTTGACTCTATCATTCTAAAAGTTGGTATTTTCTTGAAGACGAAGTAAGTGAAGTTTCTTTCTAATTTAACGAGTCAAATTCAAGGCACTCTTTGTTTTGGACTCCATGCAATTCTTTAAAAATATTGGTATAATATCTTACAATAAAGTCACCAAACAAAAATTTTAACAATAAATACATCACTCTAACCACCATACACAATCGTTACAAGGGAGTGTGTATATTGAAATTTTTTTTTCCAATTTTCTTAATATTTATTCACCAAGAAAATTTTAAAAAAAAAATTTATTTACAAGAAGTATTTAGATTACCATGAAAAAAAGTTTGAGACCCTCAATTCTCAACAAAAACTTTTCCAACCATGACGCTTATAACCTTCGTTGAGTCACTGCTATATACCCTCGATCTTTGCATCGTCATTGCACACCTGACCTCTGCCAGTCGAACGCTCAAACGTCGTCGGTTATTTGGTTACTCTCATTTTTCATTTTCCATTGGGAACCATGCCATTAATTACTCACCAAACGCCAGAAACACGCGTAACCGTTCCGGCGCACCATAATGATGCATCGGAGATTTTAACCATTCCGGTGCCATAATCACACGATTTCCGGCGCTTTAGGATCACGATAAATGTCCACCATATAGACTTCTCAATCGTTGAAATGTCATTTTACTAATTAACACGCGCGAGTTTCCAAATTGACGTTACTGCAAAGCCGTGGACAATTTTCCCATATTCATAGATATATTTCTTTTATATTAACTATAGGCGGCGGTCGGTGTGAAAGAAGTAATCTATATTTTTATTTTCAACACCACCTTCAATGTGAAGAAAAAGTCAAACCATCCTTGGGGAGCACGTTTTGTCCAACGCATACAGATACGCAGGCAGCAGAAGGCGGAACGAACCAGCCCATCGCACATTTGAGAAGCCTCCACTGTCTGTCCGTGCCGTGGTCCACAGACACACTGAACGGACGTCCGATCCGTCCTCCTCTCTTGCCGTCCGCACGTCCGCATCGCACTCCCCTCCAGCAGC
>JAMKPZ010001468.1:0-84551 GCA_024699675.1 Amphibolis antarctica | reverse complement strand
TATATATATATATATATATATATATATATATGTATGTATTATATATATATATATATATATATATATATATATATGTATATACATATATATATATAAAGATATCAATATCAGGTGATCCATTAGTAGAGAAATTTTTGCTTTTCTAAATAGTCATATGTATTTTTTATGATTGTAATTTCTATAATTTCTTAGCGATTGCAAACAAATTTATTTTTAATGATTCACATACTTGTTAATTGTTATCTGCGTTCTTCTAAAAGCTTATAAATAATTATATTAATTGATTATCAATATTGAATTTTATGATAACTTTAATGTTTTTAGGAAATGTAATGCAGAGACAGTGAAGAGGCCAATTATTAAGAAATTTTATAATATTTATTTGTGGTTACACATTCTCACAAATCCTTTAGGTGTCAAATTTTTATTAATTTTTGCAATTTTAAACGATATTGCATAATTTTTATGATTGTAACTTTTAACTAATCACATTTTTTAATGATTACACACAAGTGCATATTTAAGTACCTTATATATATAATACAAATTGATAATATGAAATTCTTCCCATACACAATTTGTACACGCCTTTCATTAGTTAAATATGAAACAAAATATAAAATTTTTTAGTATACCAAATGCAGAAATAAAAAGAATCATTCAAGTTTTCTTCAAGAAAAATCTATAATGCAGCATTTAACAATATGGGTGGGCATGACAAAATCCATTATAAACATGCATACACAAATATTGCAAATTCATGGAGGATGGAAATCTAAGACATGCACATAAAACATTCATTACACATAACATACAAAGAAACCATTCAGAATTGGAACGATTGTGATGAACTTACAGACTCCAGCTGCTCCAAGGCTCCACTTGTAAAAAGCGTAGAAGACTATAAATATCCTCTAAGTTATTCTGACAAAAAAACCAATTATGCAACTATTTTCCACCCCACAAAAATTGAACAGATCTAAAAACAACTGTAACATGACTTCAAAGCAAATGCTGTCCATATTATGTTGTTTTGAAAACCAGTTTGGATCAGCTGTTGGTCCAATCCTGCTGCAAAGCATTAAATTGTCTGCTTTTATGGTTCAATAGGTTTGATCACAGCCAGAAGGTTCAACCAAGACTTAGCACTCCGATTGGTTACTTTTTTTGACCAGAAAATAAAAGGCCTAATTACCCTCCCTCCTAAGTGATGTTCCTCATTAGCTTTTGGTATGACAATGATGGACATTTAGAAAATATTATTTCAAATTTTCTATATTTTTATTTTTTTTGATTTTCTGTATTTTCTGATTTTTCTGTTTTCTGTGTCTTCTAGTTGAATCAGCTGGAAAAGTTTTTGAACCCAATGCACCACAAAATTGATTCCATATCGGGTCCAGTTTTGAAGACAATAGTATCATGGAGATCTATCAATAGTAATTCATTGCACTTCCAAAATTTATTCAATATAAATACAGGAAGTTCTACCTGTACAAAGCCACGGGAAGTAGAGGGGAATTCACAAATTGAAATGATATGAAACAATGAAAAGAAAAATAAAAATGAAAAAGAGTCTGCTACTAATATCAATATAGTCTGCAGTGAATTAAAGATCATGGATCTATAACATGAAGCTAAAAAAGAGTCTGATCAGGGCCATCAAATAAGATCTATATGTTCGTTTTTTTTACTATAGAGACCAAATTTGTGCCTCTATGTACATTTTTTTCTATAGGACCTATAGATTGATTCCCTATTGACTACTGTTTTTGCATCTTGTAGAGCTACAGATATCCTTTTTTGAGTAGAACATCTTTTAATCATCTTCTACTTTGCAAAAATCATTGATTCCAATGACAATGTAAACAGGTATTTGCCCTGGAAGTTGTCATGGAAGAACTCAGAGCTTATGCCATGTGCAAATGATGATATACCGACAGATATCAGATATGGGCCTTCAACCTGCATTTCCTTTTAAAAGACGAAAATGCCTGAGAAACCACAGACCATATTGGCATATACTTTCATATGCATCTGCACTTTACATATCCTGTTTGTCAGTAATGCAATAGAAGCACAATCTAGACAAAGTGCATGGTTAGTAAAACAAACTGGGATATTTGTGTTTATGGTTGTTATTTATAAGGTTTTTATATTGTTTATTATGCATAGTAAGAACAAATGAAACATGAGCATCCAAATAGAGCTTAGGTTTGAACTTGTATAGAACTATCAAGCACACAACAGCCATTCTTAACAATATGATAGAATCGGATGCTTCAATTTTTATTTCCTGAAAATGCATACTTGCAAAAAAAAAAGCAACTTATTCATACCTTCTTTTCCCAACATTTTTTTTTCAGTGAGTAGCCACCCAAATCTTTCTCTCTCTCTCTCTCTCTGTTTTCCACGTCCACTTGGAAAAACTTTTGGAAGATGGAGTGGCATGTTCCAATGAAGGAAACCCATATATTACTTCCTTCTTAAATAAGCATCGTGCCTTTTATCTTTTTCTTTGTTCAGCTTATATTTCATTTTTGATAGCTTTTGTCTCTGTAGTGTTCATTTTTTCATTATTTGACATCTTGGAATTATTTTTTTGTTTCTGTGGAAGTAGAGAAAAAAGCTAGGTAGAAGATGTTCTCACTGACTGCTACTAAACCTCTAAATAGAGGTTACATAATAGGATAAGACACATAAATTCCGATATGAGCTTATTACCCTATTACTAAGAAAGAATGATCCTAATTAATGCCAACACTCTTCCTCCAGCTGGAACATTTAACTTGCAGCTGACCTAAATACAATTACAGATATACAATTGGAAGTGAAAGTAGACAATTACAATAGGTGTGTGACATGCAAGAGTCATAGTATGACAGTAGTTTAATTGCAATATGCAAACAACAGCAAGCAAAAATAATCTTCAATTTTATCGACAACACACATTTATAAAAGTCAACTACACTGACTCTACTGTAAGCAGGCATGAACAATGTTTCCTCTTGACTCAATCATACTTTATTTAACTCAGTCAATCCACTAGGACGGATATTTGACATCTGTAAACATAACATGACATTTACAGGTTACAAACACATCAATACCTACACATACAAATATGAATACCTTCCTGAAGTCTGCAATTCACTTTTTTACCATCTTTCCTTTTTGCCTTTCCCATTTCGTTACCCCATTTTTTTTTTCTTTTTTAACCAAAAACTTACATTGTTCACGATTCTATCCAGGGTTCTTCCACCTCTACTTCCTTTTTTACGTAAACACAAAAAAGAACACTAACTATAGTATCCTGAACACAAGAAAGGACACTAACCTCACTACAAATAAAGGCAAGTGTTCTCAGATAGAGAAACATATAAGAAAAATTAGATATACCTTACCACTAACAAATTCACTGCTGGATTTCTTCCATAGGCTAAACAAACATCAACTAGACCTTGAACTTAGAGGAAGAACAGTATGCAACATAATAATCTTTTCCATCAAGTTTAACAAGATCTTGAAAAGAACCTGGAGAGGAGTTCCAGTTAGACACCACCGCCTATTTGCCATTAGAGCACTACAGGCTCGAGAAATCTGGCTTTTAGATGACTTTATCATGTGTGCTTCATCAAGAATTATCCGAAACCATTTGACACAATAGAGTCCTCCATTGTCTTGTGAGTTCTGCAGAAAAATTCTACAAGTGTGATGGATTTCAACACCAGAAGGATAATCATGAAAATAAAATAGAGAGAAGAAAAAAATGCTACTGAAGATCACCTCTGCTGAAAATTCTGATGACACTACACCATAAGTTGTCAGCACAACATCATACTGTGTCAAAAGTTTTGCATCCTTTGGCCTGCTTTGTCCATAATGCATATAGAGTGTAAGACATCCAGGACGGGTGTGAATTTCAATTTCTGCCTATCACATATATTGGCATGGTCATAAAGACTTATTATTGAGATATAAGAAGGTAAAAAGAACAAATGAAAGACAATAATAGTACAATGTGACCAAATGTTGAGAAAAGGAAAAATACATACAAAAGTAACATGCACAAGAAGGAAGACAATGACAATTACATTTAATTACTAGAATCATTTGCAAAACCAATATAAATGTGTCATAGTTATGTATGTAAAGAAAATAATGGTGTTGAAGCTGCATTACCTTCCACTGGCTCAGCAATGTCATAGGGCAAACAATCAGATTGCCACCTCCAACAAGTGAATTGCAAGGCTTCATGAGCTTACTGAAAACAGAGTTACTTGTGGTTTCGGTTGCAGTAGCTAGAGATTCGCTAGAAGGGCAGACACTTCCTTTAGCTTCAACTAGGTTTTGATTAGCTGAAGAATCACATAATCCCTCTTTTCCAGAACAAGCAAGCAGAAGAGAGATAGTCATGATGGTCTTTCCCAGTCCCATTGCATCTGCCAGAATCTTAGAATAATATTGAAATAAGAAAAAAAGGATATAGAAAATGATGCTACAGAAACCAATTAGCTGTCAAGGCAATTACATACTCCCCCTCGTGCCATTTGCAGACTGCTGGGGAATTCAGTAGAGGCATCTCCTGAAAATGCATTCACGTAGATAACCAAAGGCCTCCTACAAACATAAAAGAGATATAATACAATAATTGTAAAATGACTCATAATGGGTTCAAAGGAACTTGAAAGACACCAAGGATGTGAAAATACCATTAAGAATATAAGCAAAGCAGCTTACTTATCTGCAAGACGGTATGCATCCCAACAAGGGTGAAGTGTAGTGGACGCTTCCTCTAGAGATTCTCCTTTCTCCTGATGGGTCATCCAATAAAGAGCCTGTTTCTGATAAGGGCGAAGCTCACACTCTAAAGTGTCAGGTGGGTACATTTCCTGCATGAAATCAAGTAAATGGGGGTAGGCAGATGAGCATGCGCTTTTAAGGATCATGGTAAGTAGATGAGCAGGGTCATAGGGTAGTACCTCTAAATTGGAGTTGTCTGTAGTCCCAAATATGTTGTCAACAACAAAATTATCAACATTCTCCTGTTCAATTTTCAGTTTATCTCTATAAGCTAATTTCCTAGTGTAGTCAGTGATCTGTACTGCATCATGTGTTCCAAAAATGTTCTGTTCATGTGATGATATTTAGAAAAACTCTATAGCCATTGAGGAGTATCAAATCATAACCCTGATAAGTATTACAGAAATTATCTATGCACCTTGGATTCAATGATCCTTTTCTTTTTGTAAAGATCCTCAGGTTTGAATGCCGCCTGTTAGGTAGATCAATGAAAACAAAAAACAAAAGACAATAAGCAGTGATTAGGAATAGCAAACTCCATGAAATAAATGAAGCCAAAGTTGCAGAGATGTCTTCAAATGCTATAATAGCTACTTGTTATTGTTGCTATGAAAGAAAAGGTCATAGTTTTGGATCTTGTACGAGGTGGACGAAGGTCATAGGGGATTCAAAGGAGCCACAAAGATGCACGGTATTCAAAATATCAAAAGAGGATAACAAATAGGGGATGAGGCAGTCTGTCATTATGCCATATTTCTTTCCACTACAGTTGCATTTGTTACTTTTTTGTGAAACAATAATGTGATGTACGGAGAAAATCCTACCTTCTGGAAAGGTGTGAGGCCAAGCAATCTGAACAGTGCTGGAAGTGGATGATCCATTGATTCTTCATTGAAATTGTGGGTGGACTTGAATGACGTAAAATGGCACTTGCGAAACATGGAGATGTTGATGTATATGCTGTAAAATTAGCGTACACGGGAGACACAATTAAGTTATGAATCACACTCCATACGGTTTCCGGAAAAGATAATGAGGGCAGCTGACCTGATGGACAGGACAATAGTATCCATGATACGAAGTTCGTCGGAAGCAGTCTTGCAGTAACCATCTATACGAACTTTCTTCGCAGATACGAGCGGCAACAGACAGCGAGCCCACTCATTAGGGATGCGACCAATCTGCAGGTTCGGTAGGGAGATTGGTCAGTAGTTGTTGGGGAACGACACGAAGGAGGAGGAGGAGGAGGAGGAAGTGATGATAACTAAATCCATAAAATAGGAAAGAAGAAGGCTCGCCTCAACAGATTGCTTAGTAGAGAACCTGAGGATCTCAGATGAGGAAGAGTGGCGTCCCCTGCTAGGTAATTTGGTGGTCGAGGGAGAGATTGATCTTTTGTGCGCCGCTGGATGAGGGGGAGGCGGGGGAGGGAAGGAGAAGTCGACCTCATCTCCGGCCTTGATTTTTCTCCACCCCTTGCAGGTGGACAGTCCGGGCAGGTCGGATGTGGCCACAAGCCACCAATCGAGAGATGATGAGAGGTTAACAGTAGAACTGGGCTTGGAAGGACGTGGGGTTGTTGTGGTGGTGGTGGTGGTAGCAGCAGCAGTAGTGGTCGGGAGTCTGAGATTAGGTGTGGGTGTGGGACGTTTGCAGTGGAAGTCGAAGAGGATGTTGATAGCAGCGGCGGGTTGGTTGTTGGAGAGGTGGAGGGCGCGGATGATATCCATCTCGGAGAAATCCACCCCAACGACGGAACGGACCACGGCGATCTGTTCCGCCGTTGCCTTCTTCCCCATCAAGAAAAGCTGCGGCTTTTGGCGGGAGAGGGAGTCCGGGTGGAGAGCGAGAGCCGAGAGGGGACCATATTAATATACATCGTTTGGTCAAAGCCCCCTGTTAGGTAACTTAGGTTTAGGTTTTGTTTGAAGCTTTAAAATTAAAACATCTCGATTATCAAACAAAATTACAGGGTCGAACGGTTTTTTTTAATTTTAGGAATTAAAAAAAAGGGTTAAAGGTATTTTTTTAGTAGAATTAAAAAATAAAAAATTATATATAATAATAAAAATAATTTTAAAATTAAAAAAAAAAGTACGTGCGGTTGATCCATACTCCGTAGAAATATAAATACCTTCGTATCGGGCATACGTAGGAAGTGCGGTTAGGGCAGCCACATTTTGGTCGGTACGTGATACGCCAGCCAATTCCTCGGTGTCGATTTCCCGGTTAAATTGCCGTTGCGTTCCGTTTTCGGGTGCGGTGGTCCGCTTATTTCCTTCCCACGCCGCACGCGCGTGACGAGCCGTTTCGACGCAGACCGCAGGCGCAGGGGAGGAGAGATGGAGGGAGGCGGGAGTTGGGAGCCCTTCGACTGGACTAAGGTCGAGGTATGCTCATCCTCGCTTGCCGTTGTTCTCCGATTCAATTCCTTACCGTCCCGTGCCGTCTTCCCCGTAACACCACATCTCTGTCGTGATTTCTCCAGCGGCTCTCCAGGTCCGTTTCTCATGGCATGTCCGACTTCCTCCTCCAGGCCGAAGATGTCATCGTCGAGGTATCTCTCCCTCCCTACCTTCTCCTACATCTTCCTTTTCCTTCCTCTTCACTTGAATTCAACCCTAAAATGTAACAACCTCTCCATTACTGTCTTTCCATAACGCCAGATACCCCATTCCATATCGTCCTTGCTTACAGGTGATCCATGTCAATTATTTTCCATCTTTTCCTTTTCTTTTCAAATTCGCATCTCTTCACTTCAGTGCCGTATTGGTATATCCATTTAATTGATTCAATATTTTATATTTATTCTCTGGGATGTCTGGTGGGATCTGCGTTACGTGTCTTGTTCCACATGCTTACCTCCTCCCAATGTTCCATTATTCATATGATTTTTTGTTGCTTAGCCCTTCTTCTTCTTCTTCTTCTTATTCTAACCCACGTACACAGGGCCATGGTGTTGTTTTGATCAATACAGACGAGGCGGGCACACTGTCAGTCACGAATTTCCGTCTTCTTTTTGTGGTAATGTGTTCTTCTTTTTATTATACAGTTGCTTCTTTTAGCTGTTATTAGATTTCCAACAAATGTTAGCCTAGGATCCTCCACTACGATGTGGACATTGGATTTCTTAGAAGAAAAAAAAAGATAAAGGGTGTTTCCATCGTTGGCCCTTAAATAATGGTTGAAGGGTACAGCCCACTCAAAGAGGAAGAAGAAAGGATGACAAGAAATTAAGTTTGGAGATGATGCCTAAATAATAACAGATAAAGAAACAATGCTCCATTAGATCATTCCTGGATTTAAGTTAGTGCTGATTATGGGAGTGTTCGTACATGCTAATGTTACTGCTTTGATTAAAACATTAGATAGCCTCAAAGGTCATGCATAGGTCCTCTGAGTTGATTTATGAAATCCTATTGTCATTCAGAGACATCAGATATGTCTTATCATTAAAATTTTTTTACACACTTCATCTCTTCCAAAAAATGGCATCCTACAGAATGAAGTGTCATATGTCTATTTTTAGTTAATACTCATTTGTTTCATTACATTCCTTTGATTTTCATTGTCAACTCTCAAAACAAGACCATGGATAAATACTGTTAATTGTTTTTTTTCTTCTTAACTACGGTTTGCATACATTATCGTTTTACCACAGTATTCTTTTTTATGTATACAGAGTGAGGCATCAAGGAATATCATTCCTCTTGGGACAATACCACTCACTACAATTGAGAAGTTCAGCAAACAGGTAGTGTGTTGGTTGCCTACAATTTGCTTAGAAATGACACCTTATTGAGTTGTTCATTTCCACATCTCTCATTGCATATGCTGACTAAGAAAGATTAGGGACAAACTATCTATAACTTTTCAACTTCTATCAGTTAAGGTTTAATAGTTTATTCTTTTCTTATTTTAATCTTTTCATAATGATTTTATACTTGTTTATCAATCATGTATACTACTTGAATTTAGGTCCCAAAGCTTCCAGCAACTCTTCGTCAGTCAGATAAGACACCAACTCATCGTCTCCTACAGGTTGTTGGTGAGTTTTTCTGGCCATGATCTGAATTGGGGGGTTCTTTCGGAACTAGGAAATTCCATAATTATTCCTCTGCCTTGTTCAAATTTCCTGTTAAACTCAGCCGAACAAATTTTTTGACAGAGTTTAACTGGAAAATTGAACAAATATCGTAACACAGTAATACTTGGTAAACTTGGTCAAAATTTTGTATCTTTGGTAAAGCTTGATCATTCAGATGGACAAACAACAGATTGATTTGTATGTTTTTTTAGGTAAAGACATGAGGATCATTGTTTTTGGATTTCGACCCAAGACCAAGCAGGTGGGCTTTAAAAGGAATTCATGTTCATGTTTCACACATTTGATCACAGAAAGTCTTCTACTCCAGAAATTATAAGATAGATGTCTCGTATTATTGCCATATTTTTGGAAGAGAGGTAGGCTGATTCTTGTTATTAAAGAATGATAAGAAGCATCCAGAATAATGTTGCAAATCAAAGAAAATAAGAAGGCAAAAACAGTAGCAATCTATGTTAGATAAATTAAGTCATCTTCCATTCTGACACTAAAGAGTCCATCACAAGGGCAACCCAATGAAGTTCTGGTTTTGTCCCTTGGAAATGAATTTTGTTTTGATGGCACCTAGTTTCTCATAAGATAGCATGAAACCTCATTCCAATAACTTGTTTATCCTCCTTGTCTCAGCTCTTCATATGAATAAGGACATCATCACAGATGTCCAAAACATCAATGTTAGATTTGCTGTTGTTGATAAATGAGGGTAGGAATAATCTCTGTAATTTGGCTGTAAAGGATCAGTCGCAGAACAGATGATATAAGATCTTAGGAGAATTCTTGCACAACACATCACACATTTATGATTTGTGTGACCAACCCATTTGGTACTATAAACTTTTGTCAAAACTCTACCAGCCATGCAAACAGCCTGACCTTCAAGGGAGTTTTCACCTTCCACAATATCTTGAAATGGGGCTAGGTATCTGTCCTCTCATATGGCAGATGATAAGCTTTTTGCTGTAAATGTGTTGGTGCCTTCTTTTAGCTGATACAACTGGTCTTTTTCACTTAGAATGTCACCGAATTTGAACACTTTTTGAATCAATAAGGCCACACTTTGCATTTTGTCTTCCTTGAGAAGTCTTCTGAAGTGAAAATCCCATGCCCAAATTGATTAAGTAAATGAATAACTTCTATCATTAACCTATCCAGCATAAATCTAAAATAATTTTCTGTAATTTTTGGTTACATGTCTTAGTATTTACTCAATTGTCCTTTTCCATAATTCCATAGTATGATTCATTAAACTAAATACTACGATAATTACTCTATTTCTGTATGTTTCCTTTTTCTTAAATGTAGGTATTAAAGAACTCTTTCTCCATTCATCTAATGTCTTCTTTATTTTTAAAATTCTATTAAAAAGTTTAGTTAATGTCTTAATCTCTACTTTACCCATACAATTCCACACTTTAATAAGAATCCTATCTGATTCGATAGTTTTCCTACTTTTAATCTGCTAATTATTTTAAAATAACTATAGTTTATATTATTTGTATTGCTACCCAAATTTAGCATGTAAGAGTTTTTTATTGTAGGTTTATCAAAAGCTTTACTAAAATACCTACAGCAGTTATCTTTTATTTCATTTTCTTTTACTAAAACTCTTCTTTATACTTGACTAAAATCTCTAGATTTTCTTTCTTTAGCCTCAGTCAATTTATATATTTTATTTTCTCCTTGTTTTGTTTTCAAATTACCATATAATTCCTTGTAGGATTGATTTTTAACTTTACTAACAATTTTCATAGCATTCCTTTTTGTTAGCTTATACTTTTCTAAATTTTCTTTATTTCTGCATTTATGATAGGTTTTATAATATTTTTTGCTTTTATTGTTTTTATATATCTTCATTCTACCATCAACTTTCTTTACCTAATGGAGCTATCCTTCAAGACTTTTCTAAAATTTTCCTAATAATCTTTTTAATACAAGTAGTCACTTCTTTCTAAAGTTTATTTATCTCTCCATTTAGTTTTCATAATCTTTCTTTTAACAAGTTGTCTTTAAATATCATTTCCTTTTCATTTTTATATCCCACTACCTAATTCTTGGATTCTTATGTACTTTAAACCTTCTCTTCTTAATCTTAATATTAACATTTAATACTAACAATCTATGTCATGCTGTTAAGTTTTTTCTCAAAATAATCTTACAATTTTTACACTTTCTTTAATCTATTTTTCTAGTAAGTAAAAAATCTATTTGACTAGCATTTGAACTATTTATAAATGTCGTTAAATGTTTCACTTTTTTTCTAAAATAAGTATTACGTACTAAAAGGCTGTAAGCTACATTAAAGTTTAAAATTGAATTTCACATTTCATTTTTATTACTAAAACCAAATCCTCTATTAGATTATACTAATGTATCAAGGTTAGGTGTTGTGTGTAGGTTTAATCTTAAATTGCTTAAGTTGTATTTATTTTGTCTATGTAGCTTCAATATATCAGAGTCATTATGTTTGCTAATAAAATCAATCCACTTTTACTTATCTCTTATTTTTTTACATGTTATCAGAGCTCAAGTTTTAAAAGTCTAAGGGTATAAAAGGTTTAGATAGGGAGGAGGAAAACCTTAGCTACCACCTTACCCCTAACTATTAACAATCCAATTTTGATGTTGTCAACACTACCAGAGCCAAGGCTCAAACCCTAGAGTAGCCATCAACCACCACCTATCTCCACTTTCCCTCCCACTCCACCCACTAATTTTGTCATTGTTGACAAAATATCAGTTGGAAACCCTATGACAACCACCTTTGGTCCATAAGGAACTGCCCATATAGGGCTCTCAACTAGTAGAGCTTGAACGCTGCTCTACAATGTGGTTCCAAACCAACAACAGACCAACCAAAGATGACCGATCCTGCTAACTGGTACAACTTGATCATACACACCATGTATGATGCTACAACTCAACCCCAGCTGTGATGCTTCTCATAATGTTGACCAAAACTACTTGTAAGCCATCCAGGCCTACACTAAACATGCATCCCACTCCTCAAGATTCACACTCTAATGGAAGTATTTAATTAACACCACATGCACAGCCTAAAGTAATTCAACCAAACAGGCTATCACATGCATGATTTTTCTTCTTAATTCACAAGATCAGCCATTCTGAAATATATCAAAATTGTCCACATTTTCAACGTTGCTAATAATTATTTATTTTATGAAACTACTGGCAATTAATAATATCAAAACATGCAAAGAAATTAGATTTTTTGACAACTACAGCCTTGATGTAATAAACGAGCAGTCTGGTCTTGTCTCCTTCTCCCCCAACACCACAAAAACCCCTCATTGTAGTCACGTTCCCTTCTTTGGCAACTCCCAGAAACCTCCCTTCTCACTGCAGCTTCACACATCCAATCCTTTTTATAGACTCACACTCAATCTGCCCCACCAGACACTTATATTTGTCTCCCCATTTGCACCTTGCCTCCTTCTGTAATGCTCATGCCCTCTTACGTGAGGGGAAATGTGGGGTTCACATGTGAAACCCTGACCCTCCACATGAAAGCATCAACAGTTGCATTATATTTATTTTTTTATATTAATGAGCCTAAGTTTGGGGCCAAAAAAACACATTTCCTTTTTTTAATCCACTTGTAAGTCCACATGTATAATATCCAAGATTTTTTTAATTACAAAATAATCTCAACATTTTAACTACAAAGTAATTTTCAAAAATTTTAATTACAAGAAAAAGAAAAATTTATGGTTTTACACATCATCTTGTGAGAATTTGTTGCATTGGCACACACAATTGTTGTGAACATGTGATGGTTTGTGAATGGCAAGTCTTCTAGACTTTATTGAACCATACATGTAGCCAATAACTATCTCCTGAACTGATGCTTGAGAGAGAATATCATCAATTGTTTGGAGTGGTAAAATCATCAGTTTCTTTAAAATCTTTAGATTTTTTGCCACTAACTAAATTAATTGTACTGGTTTCTATTCTGTGCTGTTTTTTTTTTTTCTAGTCCCTTTAAGTTGTTCACCATTTTTTGGCTTATATGTTTTGGGATTCATAATTTCTTACAATTATAACTTGATGTTTACAGAGACGGGCTGTCCTAGATGCTTTATCAACATACACAAGACCAGTACAACTTTGGGATCTTTACACTTTTATCAGTGGACCTTCAGGGTTCAAGAACACTAGTCCAAAGTTAAGATTGTTAAAGGAGTATTCTAGGCTTTTGGGGAAAAGCTCTTACCATGTACCAAGCAGTGCAATAGAACATGGTTCATTCCCACTAGCTAATGATCGGTGGAGAATCAGTTCCATCAACCACAGTCACGCAATGTGCCCTACATATCCCTTTTCCTTGATTGTCCCCAAATGTATCAGGTATATTCATAGATATTGTTGCTGTTTTGAAAGATGAGATGATCATGATTCTCACAACTATTAGTAGAATGAACCTGCAGTTTGGAGTTCATCATAGTTTTATACTTATACCTTTTTTTCTTCTGGCCTTTTTTGATGTAAGTGATGAAGAGTTACTACAAGCATCTACATTTCGTGCAAGGTGTCGATTGCCAGCAATTACATGGTGTCACCCAGGTGAATGTTACTGATTTGTTATTGTTTGCCCAGAAAACCTGCCAATTAGGTTTATCTTCGTGTTATGGATTTTTTTGTCTCTTCTTCATTACATGTGAGTTGTCTGATTATTTCAGAGAATGGGGCAGTTCTTGCACGTTCTTCTCAGCCTTTGGTTGGTCTTATGATGAATGTTAGAAGGTCAGGTTTATTGTCTTTTCTGGTATCTTTAACCCATTTTAAGTTTTCAAGCCATTATGGACTGAGTACTTTTATCTTCAACAAACAAAATGGTTCTGATTGCAGCATTACAGATGAAAAACTTGTTGCTGCGTTATGCACTCGAATTGTTGGGGAGAAAAGTCTTCGAAGGCAAGATTTCTTTCACACACACATGCACTCCAACAACAATCTATTGCTTATGTATGTATATGTGTGTATATTAATATGCATACAACAACCTATATCATAAGCCCATTATGTTGGTGGTCATGTGAATCCGTTTCTTCTGAATATTTATAT
This sequence comes from Amphibolis antarctica, assembly GCA_024699675.1. NCBI lineage: Eukaryota > Viridiplantae > Streptophyta > Magnoliopsida > Alismatales > Cymodoceaceae > Amphibolis > Amphibolis antarctica. The sequence continues at coordinate 70,564 of JAMKPZ010001468.1, read as the reverse complement.
CTACGATCAAATCTTCAATTAAATTACATAAATTTAAATCTTTTTTCACAATTCTTAATTAAGTAGTTTTAGGTTCTCTATTTCTTTCAGTTTTTTCAATACTAATTAAGTTTTCTCTCTTAATTGGTGTATCTTTTGGTCTTTTGGCCTCATTAGGATGACTAAACCACTTAGTGTAATGCCTTTTTCTTTTAACTTATTTTTTATAGTATTACCACTTATTATAACTTATATTTATGATTATACATGATTGTGTTTTATAGCCCAACATTCTAAATGACAAAGTACAGTTGGATGAATAATAGTTTTATAAAATTTTCTTTTTAATTATAAGGATATACTTTTATCACATGACACTTCAGAAGCATTTTTATACTTCATCCGCCTACTTTAATCTTAATAATGTCATTTTCTATAATTTCTCTATTACTAATTATAGATCCTAAGTATTAAAATGTCTTTTATGAATCTCATGACTATCTAAATGTATACCTTTATCATTATTTCTATTTTTATTGAATCTACATTCCACATATTTAGTTTTTAACTTATTCAATCTAAATTCTTTGAACTTAAAGTATGATAAACAAATATGGACTTGAAGAGAACCCTTGGTGTTAACCTATCTCTATTGAAAATTCTTTAGTTTCTTCTATAGTTTTATGTTTTTAATTTCTCTCTTGTAAATATCCTTTATAATATCAATATATACTATAAATACTCCTTTTTTTCAATATCTACCACAATAGATTTCCAGGTACTTTTCCATAAGCTTTTTTTTAAAATCAATTAAAACCATATGGAGGCCCTTTTTCTTAACTATAAAATTTTCTATTAGTTGTGTATCAATATGCATATGAAAGAGAAATGTATAAGTTAAATCCCATTGGAGTACATTCTAATGACTTTTAGGCGTGCTACATGTCCTTATATGTCTGGAATGCACCAGGAAACTTTACATTACAGATGCTAGGCCAAGAAAGAATGCTTTAGCTAATGGTGCCATGGGAGGAGGCTCAGAATCATCTTCAAATTATTTCCAATCCGAGGTTTCTGTGGTTGATATTGCAGTTTATAATGCTTAAATATTTTACCTGACATGGTCTTCTTCACTTTAGGTTGTTTTCTTTGGAATTGACAATATTCATACCATGAGAGAAAGTTTGGCCCGACTAAGGGACTATTTGGACACCCATGGTGCAACTTCATCTGATGGAATGTCTTCTTTCCTGGTTGGTTTCACCCCATGAATTATGTAATCAAGTTTGGTGGAAGTTACTTTCCTAATTGAGCTTGTTTCTGTGGGTAGTTTCTTTGTGATTGCAACTTCTCCTCTATTCCATTACATTAGGTTTAACAGGTTCTGATCCCTGACATATATTTAGCTTTTGGAGATTATATGGTGCCTTATTTACACTGCAAAATCTTTTTTGTCAAATATTTGATTTGATAAAAAATAAAGAAATACCAAAAAACCTGATATAATACAGAAATCACACTAGCAGCATAATGATGGACTTTATATGGTCTTTTCTGAAAAATTGGACATTTGCCTTGAATTTGTTTGGCAGCGACATGGTGGTTGGACTTGGGGAGGAGGAAACTTAAGCAGCATGTCAGCTTCTGTTTCTACTCTGGGTGACAGTGGATGGTTAAACCATATTCAAACTATTCTGGCTGGATCTGCTTGGATAGCTGCACGTATTGCTCTGGAATCAGCTTCTGTTCTTGTCCACTGCAGGTTTTAGATTTTTTGCAAGATTATGTGTTCCTTATGAGAGTTTTTCTTTGATTTGCTAATTTGGTCATTTCTACCCGAGCCAATATCGAATGTGAAATTCCAAGGGAATTATATAGGTTCCTCACATGGTAGATTAGGATTCTCATGATGTGCAATGGATAAAACTTAGGTTTGGATCCCAGGGGACTTGTAAGAGGCAAACAAATTTGCTATCATCAATATAGTGTTTGTTCCAGATGATTATGGGATCATTAACAAAAAGTATCTGTGCTGAATTAGGGAATATAGGACATTGCTAGCACACTTTTATCAATTTCTCATTTTTTCACAAATGTAATTTTTGGTTATGCTAAGGAAACTTTAGGAGAGATTGGAAGGATAGTGCTACTTGGTCATGAAAGTTGGTAGTGAAATGAAGGTATATAAAATATATAAATTATAAAGAAGCAAAATTGATGAGCTGAAAAGCATAAGTTAGCAAAAAAGAAAATCAAGGAAATAGTTGGCAAGGTTAAGAATCAAGCTTATGATGAATTATAAAATAGCTTGAATACAAAGTAAGGTAAAATGTATTTTTATTTAATTGTCTAAGGCATGAAAAAGGACAACTGGAGATTTGAGTCTAGTGAAGTATATTAAGGGTAAAAGATGATAAAAATAAAGATAGATGTTGGAAATATTTTTTAAACTTTTTAATGCAACTATCATCGAAAATGGCCATATGCAAAATTTTTGTAGCCACACTAATAATAAGGATGATAGTTATTTTAGAAGAGTAAATACTTTTGAGGTAAAAGAAGACAATAAAAAAAATAAAATGTAGACAATTATTGGATTGAATGGTATTCCTATTGAGGTTTGGAAATACATGGGTAAAGTAGGTATTAGGTAGTTAGCTAAGCATTTTAATATAAATTTAAAGATTAAGAGGATGCTAAACAAACAGAGAATGAATACTTTAATACCTATATTTTGAGAATAATGATGACATAAAAATTGTAATAATTATAGTGGTATTGAATTAATGAATCATACAATAAAAGTTTGGAAAATATTAACTAAACAAAGATTAAATCATGTAACTGTAGTCATATAAAATCAATTTGAATTTACTTAAAGAACAATAATGAAGATCTAATTAAATTATTAATCGAAAAATTTATAGGTAAGAAGGCCTCCATATGATATTAATTGATTTATACAAAACTTGTGATAGAGTACTTAGATGCTTATTGTGGTGGGTATTAGATCAAAATTGAGTATCATTGGGATCTAGAAGAATCCTAATTGTGTCATATTCAACAAACGTTGAGTGCAGGTGTGGTGTATGTTTAGAAGAATTTGTGCTACTTAGTTTTATTCATTTAATTTGACTGGCCATCGTCTAGTGGATCTATTTCATATTTAGCTATCTAGTTAATTACAAGTCTTTCTGTATGTTAGTGGAGAAACCTATGATGAAGAGGGAGTAGAGAAAAACATCTCCCTGTATAAAATAACTAATCTGTAATCATATCCTTTCAATGTTCTGTCACTTCTCTGTAATTAAAATTTAAAAGAAGCATACATGCTCATATCTGTATCTGTATCTATTGATTCTAAATTTCGGTCATGTTGGACTTTAGGATTAAAAACAAACTTGTCGACAAGACAGTAGTTGAAGCAAACACAAATTCACATTTATTTAGAAAACTTTCGTGTGAATTTTGTGTGAAAATTTTGTTGGTAAATTGAAAATAAGATATTTTTGTATATATTTCATTGTTATTATGCCTCTGTCTCATAACTAAAAATTATCAATATTCTATGCTATTACCCATGTCAATATTCATGCTTGTGTACAAGCTTGTGCATCCTAAATGGTTATTGACATTGTCTTCCATAGTGAAGACCCAAATAAGGGTTTATACTATATTACTTATCCTTTGTGTTTTCCTCCCTAATTTCTATTCCCAATCATTATCATTGGCAGTGGGTGGCTCTCTCATGGAATATGGGATTAGTTCTTTGAAATTCCTTTCTTTTTGTCATAAGAGGAAAAGTTTCTTGACATGAATGTCTTAATGAGGATATTTAAAAAGTGTGTATTGAACAGACCAGTATTGTGTCCTTGTTGATCCTAAAGATAATTTTGATGGTTTGTTTTGTACATGATTTCCAATGTCTTCATGCCTAAATCATTGGATGCCTAGACAAATTTTAAATGAAGTGTGCTTAGGTGTTGGACTTGGGTGTTGTACACCAATCAAGTTAGATAATCACGTTTATCATTATTTTATCACATTCTTATATAATTTAGTAAAATTATGGCTAATTATTAAGGATACTATATATTCGAATATATGGGACATATATTTGCATTTAGTTTTCTATTTATATATTAATAAGTTTATATTTAATGGTAAGCATGTATAATTGGGTAATAATCATATCGAATCATGTTGAATTGGATAATAATCATGTCAAGATTATGTTCATTAAATAGTTATTTCAAAATGGGTCAAAAAAACACATCTTGAAAATTTATTTTGTTATCTTGTCTAGTACTTATCATGTTATTGTCAAAATTTCAAACCTTAGTATCGTATCGAGGATTAGTTCTTTAAAAAAGGGAAACGTATCAAAGATTATATTAGTGGAAACACAATATTTTTGTGGAAACAGCATAAAAATTTTAAATTTCAACTTAAAACTCAAAGATAAAGATAAAATAAGCTATAATAAGCATATAAAAAGACTTAGACTAATTTTTTAAATAATTATCATCGATAAAATATCAATTAGATAAGAATATAGTAGTTACGTTTGAGAAAAACTTTAAATCATAAATAAATGATTGAAAAAAAATCATATTACAAATAATTTAAAATTCAAGTTATATTTTAATAAAATCTAAGTTACAGTTAAATATAATCCAAGTTATAATTCAATAGATTTTAGATTATATTTTAATAGAAATCAGGTTATATTTCAATATATATCAAGTTACATTTTAATAAAATTCAAGTTATTGCAAGAATTAATAAGATTATGCATAGTACTAGAGAATTTGTATAATCTCCATAATTAAATTTTTTATCAAGTATAAGATTTTAGAATAAATTATAAATTTTTATTCCTATGATGTAGTTAATATATTTAAAAAAAATCTCACATGAATTAATTTAAAAATAGAAAATAAAGTTTGAGAATAAAGTAGAAGAGGAATGTTATTCATAAGAAAACATAAATTTTAAAAAAAATTAAAACTTATAATGATTTTTTGATTTTTTTAATACTTACACCATTTTTATGTAATATTTTTTTCTCTCTCTCTTCCTTTCTCTTGCTTTTCCTCTTTTCTAATTTTTTCCTTTTTTAATACTTCCACAATTTTCATTTATAAGAAAACATTTTTTTTCTAAAAAATAAAAAATATCAAAATATTTGGGATTTTTTAATATTTCTACCATTTTTAAACATAATTTTATTTAATTTTTTTATTTTTTCTCTCTTTTTTATTTTTATTTTTTTCTCTCTTCTTCTCTTTCTTGACCTTTTCTTTTTCTTTCTTTCCTTTTTACTTTCTTCTTTTTCCTTTTCTTTTTCCCCATCCTCGTGTGCCATAAGCATTACAACCTTCTTTTTCCCTACCCCCACCCCTTTTGCAACTTTGTCAAAACTCGAAAACCCAATTGGGTTTTAGACATTCATTGAAAGAAGACAACCTTTAAGTGGTCGCAATAATCATTTGACAACTTCAACTTTCCATCATTGTCGCTCATCGAGCCCATTGGCCTTACATATGGCCTTTGGCTTCGAGTCTTCTACAATCCAAACCTGTCGAGCAGTTGAGCCCGCAACCATCTGATCCCTTGACCTCTCGAAACTTCATTAAAGATGTAAAATTGACAATCGGCATGGATCGTCGCATGTCAATTTTTGAATCCTTGTTTGTCATATCATGTTAGAAATTTCTATGTCTACTTGCCTTGCTCTTGAAACTGTTAGATGAATAGTCTCACATCGGTAATCCCACTAATATCAACTAGGCCTATAATATAGTTGAAGTCTCTTTAACTACTCAGTTGAATTTTATTGATACTTGAGATCTCTCAACGTGGTATCAAAGCTCAGGTTGTGAGCCCGACACTTACCCAGTCAAGACACGTGTAGTCCTACACGTGCGGGGGAGTGTTGGATGAATAGTCCCCTATCGGTAGTCCCACCAATATCGACTAGGCTTATAACATAATTGAAGTCTCTTCAACTATTTAGCTAAGTTTTGTTGATACGTAGGACCTTTCAACGAAAACTATTCACTTAGGCATTGTCTTTTTATCCCTTAATTAACTCACATGTGTGAAATGTCTTTCTTTGTATTTTTAAGAAAATTCTAAGGTGCTCAAAAACTCTTACAAGGATGCAACTACCATTAAGTAGTTATTGACAATTACAAACTCAACTGTATATATGTTTCCATGAATGATTGAAATTGAAATTTAATGGTATACAAAAATGTAGTCCTTATTGGTGCCAAGACCTTGGGTACCTCTTTTAAATATCAATTTTTAAATTTCTTACACATATGTTCTTATATTTATAAATATTTAATAATAATTGTACATACTTTTAATTCCATTATTTCCTTAATGGCATTCAGATACATAAATAATCTTAAGGTAACATTAAAATACGATGTGTAATAATAATAATGATGATGGTAATATGTATATTTTAGTAATTAAATGGATCCGATATGCTATTCATTTTATTAAGATAAGGTGAGACAATGCCTAGGCATCCACCTTAATAACTCTGACAAAGTTATGATACCCATGTTTGTCGCATGGTCACACCTTTTTTATCTTAGAACTCATCACTTTTTTGAGAGAATAACTTATATTTTAAATTAATTTATTTTATTGTATATTCACTTTCATTAAGATTGTCATCATCACATTTTTCTACTTTTGTGTAGTGATGGATGGGATAGAACTACTCAGTTGGTATCACTAGCTAGTTTGTTGCTTGATCCATATTATCGGACATTTAAAGGATTTCAGGTATTAAAGATTCACCTCCTCTCAGTGCTCACCTTGACTTGTAGGTTTGATTAAAAATCATTGGAATCCCCTAATTTTTGTTAAGGCAGCTTCAATGAGTTGTTGATTTTTGCAGGTTTACAGAATCTAAAATATGTCAGATGTTTGGTGTGTGGATCCCAAAATTTTTGGTCCTTTATCAACCCTTGATAATTTCTCAAAAAAGAACATGGGAACATGGTGTGAAAGACATGGTATTTGTGCTTATAGACTACACAAAGTTGAACAAGTCCATGGGGTTCCTTCCTTGTCACCTGCTCCAATAATAGGATTGGTCTATACTGTGTATCTTTAGCATTGTAAAATAAATTTTCCTATTAGACTATTTCTAGGACTATTCTACCTGATTGATTAGTTAGAGGCATTCTTCTGGAAGGAATAACCAACTGTGGATGTAGTGAAAGGAAGGAGAAAGTTAGAAATTTGATGATAATTCAATATTGAATACTTAGAAATAGTGAAATAGTAATTTAGAATATAACTGCAATCGCTGAAATGAATTTAACATAAGAACACCCAAGATGTGGGGTTAAAGGCATGGTTGCTGATTTTGTTGCATCTTGGAACTTCTGTCTTTGATTCAACAATTCCATTCTTGACAGGCACTTGTGGAAAAGGATTGGCTTGCATTTGGTCATCCATTTTCTGAGAGGATGGGAATTCCAACAGTATCTGTAAATATCAATGCTCCTCAAGAAATTTCTAGACAATCTTCAGGTGCAAATGTTGCTGCGTCACACATTCGTATGCCATCTGGAACTCCAACCACCGGAGGCTCACCACAAACCCAAACTTCCATTAACAGTTCCCCTATATTTTTACAGGTGAATATGTTGTAATTTTCATTTGTGGTTGTCATATTATGCTCAAAAGATTATATGAATACTTTATTAGTTTATATCAATTTCATAGTATGATGGCATTTGATGTGAGTCGGAGGGTTATTTTAAATTTTATTAGATGGAGTCCTGCTCCAGTAACATATAATCACTTTATGCTTGGCATTTGTGTGGTTTGCAAATTGTGGTAATTTCACTAATTGTGCTACTATTTATATTGGCTAATCCTTGCATTCATATTGCTGCTGAATAACATATAATTATTCCTATTAATTTCATATTTAATGCTAATGTTTTTTGGATGGACCTTATTGCTTTCAATGATATTCACCCAAATTTGTTAAAAATCTAATGTTGTCATTTTTTACGTTACATGTTAACTGGATGAAACTTGACTTAGGTAGTGTTTGAAGTTGCTTTTTTAGCTTTTTTTTTTTAAAAAGCTAGCTTATCCATAAGTTAACTTGATCTCTTATAAAAGTTTCTTTACACGGAGGTAACAATATAGCTGCTCTTGAAAGACCTACAAAACCTTAAAAACACAGTATTACCATTAAAACAAGCAAATAAAATACAATGTTTGATTACAATCCTGATAGCAAAACGTATAAATAAAGATCATCATCACCACCATTAATAGTCACTATTGTTGTTAAAATAGTTATTATTATTAATATTTATTAATAATATTTATGATATTATTTATTTTTTAATTATAAAAATATTAACTATATTAATATCAATGTTTATTAATACTAATAGATAACTTGATATAGATATTACTAGACAATAATTATTACAATTAAATTTAATATAATTCAAATTGTATTACTAATTTTAGTATTATTGATAATTATATGAATATCATTACTGTTTATAATATTGATTTTTCATGTAAGGATGTGTTTGGAACTGCTTATTTAAGGTAGTTTTTAAAAGGAAAATTTATCATTGATAAGCAGTTTTTCCACTTATGTCTTCATCATGTAGTCTTACTACAAAAATATCAAAGAGAAAATACAACTTTCACATTCGTGATGATAATAAAGTTCATATTTATAATAATTTATTAATGATAATATTATACTTGGTAAATATATTAATTATTAACGTAGCTATAAATTTTTTAATAATGAACTAAGTAATAATCATCATTATCATGTTGCTCATGATAATAATAATAATGAAATTAATCAAAAAAATAATTAAATAATAATAATTTTTAAAAAGTATTATTAGTGATAACTAAAAATAGCTTAGTTAATATTCGAAAATATTATTAACAATTCATATTAATAGTAATTATTTATAATAATTGTTATCATTAAAATTATTTAAAATAAACATTTAATTCTGTTAATTGTAGAATCAGTTATTAGTAATGTAATACTTCTATTATAATAATTTTTAATTGATATTTATTATCATAAAAGAAAGAATATGGGAATTAAAAACTTAACTGCACAACATAGGGTATTAATATTAGATGTTAAAATTAAGATAGGAAGAGAGATTAACGATACATAAGAATCTAAGAATTAGGTGTTGGAGTCTAAAAAGTGAAAAAATTGATATTTAGAGATAGATTTTTAAAAGAATGAATATTGAAGTTAAATGGAGAGGTAAATGAACTTTGGAATGAAATGACTACTTGCATTAAAAGAAAAATTTTGGGAGAGTCTTGTAGAACAACTCTATTAGGTAAAGAAAGTGGTAGAATGAAGATATACAAAAGATATTAAAAGAATACCATAAAATCTATTGTAAATGTACAAATAAGGAAAATTTAGAGAAGTATAAGGTAGTAAAAAACGTTAAGAACATTGTTACTAAAGTTAAGAATAATGTTTATAAGGAATTATATGATAATTTGAACACAAAATAAAGAGAAAATAAAATATATAAATTGGCTAAGGCAAGAGAAAGAAAATCTGGAGATTTAAGTCAAACAAAGTGTATGAAAGATGGAGATGGTAGAGTTTTAGTAAAAGAAAATGAAATAAAAGATAGATGGTATAGGTATTTTAGTGAACTTTTTAATGAATCCACCTTGGAAAAATTTTACATGAAAAATTTGGGTAGTAGTATAAATAATATAAAATATAGTTATTTTAGAAGAATTAGTAGTTAAAAGGTAGGAGAATAACAATTTGTGTCAATGATCCCACTACATGGGATTGTTCACATTAATCCTTTCTTTTGGGTATTTCTATCTATTATTAATTTTTATGTTAAATTACATAAATTTAAATCTTTACTAACAATTTCTTACCAAGTAGTTTTGGACCTACCTCTACTTTTTTAATTTCTTCCATACTAATTAATTCTTGTCTCCTAAATAGTTCCTTGGTAGGAGAAACCATTAAAAAACATGTGGAAAAACTATTGGATCAGATAAGATTCCCATTGAAGTATGGAGGTGTATGGTTAAAGTAAGAATTAAGTGGTTAACTAAATTTTTAATATAATTTTAAAGACAAAAGATGCTAAATGAATGGAGAGAGTTTTTTATTACTTATATTTAGGAATGATAGAGATATACAAAATTCTGATAATTATTATGATATTAAGTTAGTGAGTTATGTGAAGATAAGAACCATATTCTACAAAACTCAGCTGAGTTGTAGAAAGGATATCTCGTTATAAGTTCTGTCATTCATTAACAAAATACTTGATGTGAGACTATACTCCAATACTTCCCCACATGTGTGGCAGATAGACTTATACGTGTAGATTCGGTGAGAGGTGGGCTCATAGACTTGGTGCTCTGATATCATGTGAAGATAGAGTCTATATTTTACAAAATTCAGCTGAATTGTAGAAGGGATATCTTATTATATTATAAGTCCAGTTATTTATTGACTAAATACCTGATGTGGGACTATATTCCAACAAGTTATACTATGAATTTATGGGTACAATTATTATTGGTATTGTTTTACTACAATTATTATTATTAATTGTTAATATTACTATAGTTAATATTGCCAATATCAATTATAATAAAATTAATATTATTAATTGCAATAATCATATTAGTATCTTTAATAATAATATATATATATTAATAATTTAATTTTAATTATATTATATTAATAGTAAATATAATAATATTTATATTTATATTATTATTATTGATGTCTAATATTGTTATAAAAATTTTATGTATTATATATTTCTTATTATTTTATTGTATCTAATATTAATAATAATTATTATAATGACTAATATTGTTAACAACAATAGTAATTATTAGTACCAATGCTGTTGCTGATGATGTTTATTTAAATGGCTCGTTATCAAGATTTGTATCAAAAATATTTGTGGTTAGACATTATATTTTGTCTTGCACATTTTAAGGATATTACTATCTTTTGAAAGTTTTACAAGTCTTAAAATTTGCGTTACTCTCTGGATACAAACAAGGCTTTTAGGTGATCAATAAGCTATTTGTGAATAAACTAGCTTTTCAAAAGCTTAAGCTAAATAAGTTCCAAATACTCTGCTTTTCAAGACAGCTCGAAGATGCTTGGCTCTTTTATTGTTCTATAAGTTAGTTTATGAATAAATTAGTCTTTTTGGAAAAAGCTTGAAGTACTTATAATGCCCATTTTACAGAGATCAGCACAAATCTGTCTGCTTCACTGAGTAAAATCTTGATTTGTTTGCAGTGGATTGACTGTGTCTCACAAATATTACGGATTTATCCCTGTGCTTTTGAGTTTTCGATGGTATGTGACACTGTTATAATAACAACATGCTTCTGTGCAATTATTTTGTAATTCTCTAACATAAACTACTTATTGATGTATTTTTTATATTACATTCAGGTTTTTTTGGTTGATTTTTTGGATTGCATGTTATCTTGTCGCTTTGGCAACTTCATATGCAACAGGTATTTCTGCCACTTTGACTTATATTTAGTGTCTGGATTTATTTTTGGAGTGACAATTTTACCTTCAACACTAAAAAATTGCTTGGTTTACTCATTTGTGGTGCATTATGCTGATATAACGGCAAAATGTGTTTGTTTTCTCCTGCTCGAAAGTTGTTACTTTTCTCTTATTATTTCTTTCAGGAGATTGTAGTTTTTACTTTCCAGTGCATAGTTTTGAAGTTTCTTGGGTTTTCCTCTGCCTTCAAAAATTATCAACCTGACATTTGCTCATAATTGTCAATGTATTTATCTCAGTGAGAAGGAAAGGCAGCAGAGTGGTGTGTCAGAAGCTTGTGGGTGTATCTGGATGTACTTGGAGAACTTGCGATCTACTGAAGGTGGATCTCATGAGCACTACAACCTTTTTTATAACCCATTGAAACACAATTCTCCTCTATTGCCTCCTGCAGCCGCCTTGGCTCCAACCTTGTGGCCTCAGTTTCATTTGCGGTGGGCTTGTCCTTCAGAAGCCCAGGCTAGTGAAATTGAGGCCCAATTCCGCATCATAAACAAAAGAAATATGGAATCTCTAAAGGTACTCTATTTTCCATGTTCTTCCCTGCCTTTTCTCACAATTATTTTTCCATCTTAATTGGAATTAACATGGTATAGCAGTCAAGAAAGTGTTACTTGCCTTTCGGCCACTAACCTTGAATTCCTTTTCCAATTTTCACTAATGGTGGACTTCTTAGCTGTATTTTTTCAACAGGCAAGGGATGCAGCAGAAGCCAAGGTTGAAGAGCTTAGATCTAGCATGGATTCGTTGGCCCAAGCTTTAGAGGAGGAAAAACAAAAGTACCATTCTGCCGTGGCCAGGTCAAATAGGGCTTGTAAGGAGAATCAAGCCATTAAAAGGGCCATACGATCACTTGGATGTGATGTGGACATCTCAGGCAGTGACAGTCATTGTGCTGATATGGGTGGTATAGTAGTTGAAGCCTGTCAGGGGTCTAATAAATGTTTATCAGGGGAATACGATAATGAAGTACATGATGGTGTGAAGGGCGACATATCAGTTAGTATCTGCCCCTCAGAGGAGTGTCTCACCAACGAGAATTCCACAAATCGATTTTGTGAGGCTATATGTCCCTTGCGTACAAGAGAGGGTTGTAAGTGGCCAGACGCGAGATGTGCGCAGCTTGGTAGTCAGTTTCTTGGGTTGAAAGCAAACTTTGAAGCTTTTGATAGGCTTTCAATTCTTGACCGCTATTTTGAGGCAGAATAGAAAATTCAACGTGCATGCTTTGTGCTTCAACTTTTGAAGCGTCATTCTTCACCTGAAGCAATGGATTTGAGATCTTTGCGCTGAATACTGTCAATCGCCGACCTTCCCTCAAGCAACATGGTGTAGAAATCAGAAACCGACCACAGGTTTGCTGCAACTTGTCAGTGCATGTGTTGAGGGTTCATATCAATGCGTCATTAATCAACGGCTTCGTAAAATGAAACTGGAATTGTGATCGCATCTGATAAAATAGGACAACCAGAGTCGATCCCTATGGTCGGATTTTGTTCAACACAATCCGCCCCCCTCTCTATCTCTCCATATATGGAGGGTGGGGCGCGTAGGGATACATTTTATGATGTATATACCCAAGGAGGCAAGTGATCTTTCACTGGGGCATTATTGGTGCGAGTGAAATGTAGGTGTAACATTGCATGAAATAAGACAACAGCTATAGAAAATAATTACATAAGAAATAATGATATTAAATATATATATATATATATATAAGAATAAAAATTGAATTATATTATTTATCAGCATCATTTTCTAGATATTGTGAACGGGCATCGAAGACCTTTTTTCTACTCCAATACTTTAAAGTGAATGGTTCTTTGTACGACATCCAAATCATTGTATCACTTGATGCATATTTGCAAAAAAATTAAAATGTTATTAGTGAATAGGATTCAATAGATATGGCATCTTACTTTTGATTTGTATGACTGATTGATTTCTTTGGATCGAAATTGTATATATAATGAGAATTATTTAAGAATAAGGCCTTTTGGTTTTCACTCTTAATTTATGTAAAATGAGAGTGGCATAGGTAACGGATTGTGAATTATCACTATAATACTGTATTCTCCACACGCTTTCATATATTTATGTAGTATCAATTAATTTCACCATGACTTTGATTTTCCCTTATAAGGCATTGAAAGATCGAAGAAAGTTTTGGGCTTGATAATGTTTTTATTTGAATTTTAACCTAATTAAGTTTTTTCTTTAAGTTTCTTATAAAATGAAGGAAGAATAATCATACTTATAATATTACATATATATTTTTTACTTGATTAAGGTTGCGCGTTTGTTTACCTTAAAGTGACATTAACCTTCAAAAGTTAAATTATGCAAGATGAAATAATACTCATTATTCATAAATTTTACTAAGTTTTTAATCTTAATAAACATATAAAATGAATGTGAGACCGTGAGAGAAAGGATTATTATCCACGGGATAAGACGCCTTGATGGTGGTCTCTAGGTGCCTTACACATGAACAGTCTTTTATATACACGCACACAAAACCTACTATACCTACTCCGTCAATCAATTTGGTATGTTTGCGAAAAGTGAGATTTTTATTATATGTCATTTGATTGTTTATAGTAATTATAGTAAATAATAATTATTATTATTATGTTACATCAAAAATTAAATTATAGTTAAAAAAAAAAAACCTTACCTCATTTCACATTACCTTAATAACAAATACAGTATTAACTTTAGGAAGAACCTCGACCATTACTTGGCAACTTAACCTTAGGAAGATCCTCGACCATTGCTCGGCCTTAACGGCAGAAGTGTCATCAAGATCTTGCTTTACTGACCTCCCAAATAGCTGGCCGATGGTGGAAGAGAGGAGGTTCATGCATTGGATCAGTGTCGTATACTCTCTTCCACTCTTTATTTTTACCAAGAAGAGCCTTTTTTTTTTTTTTTTTTTTTTTTTGTGATGTTTGAGTTTCACATCCGCAAGGTCTCGTATGCTATGTGTGGTGGTTTCAATGTTAGTTTCATGATGTGATGGTGTGGCGCGGAAGAATTTGTGAAATGGGCGAGAACGATCTTCGATTTTATTGGAATACCGAATAAGCTCTAGAATGTGATGGCAGTTGCTCCGTAGAATTCAGTATTTTTTTTAGTTAAAACAATCGGATGTTATGTATACCCAATGATTTTTTTTCTATGGTTTTAGTTGTTTGCAATGAAATCAATGGGTAATTTAGGGCTTCTGGGGATAATTGTCGATGGGTGGGGTCGGGTCTCCGCCCCTTCGCTTACAGTATGCATTCTGTTTACTAAATTAGTTTTTGTTAACGTCAATATTTCTACTTTGGTTCGACTTTAAGTTTCTAGACATAAATCTGTTGAGCTACGGTATCGTTCGGAAGAATCTTGAAGTGTACGTAATGAACATTGATATAGAACATCGAGTTTAAGTTTATAAGAAACTTAAAGAAACTTAAAGTCCATTTTATAAGAACACCATTTTAAATCCATACATTACATGACATCGAGTCGATCATCGTGGTGGCAGCGGAGTCATCCTTCCTTTGAAAAATTTCTTAATACATCCATTTAAGAATATAGTCTACAGCTCTGTAGAAAATTTCTCCAAAGATGTACTTGTATTCTTCTATAAATATACTTAAGAGAATATACATAATTACGTATATATTGTTATTAAAAAATTCTTAATACATTATAAATTTTCCTTTTAATTGGATGAGTATCACTCGTTGATATAATACCTATTTCTTAATAAATATAATTCTACTTGAAATTTTTTTGGAGTACATCATATCCTAGATTTACCTATAACTAAATATAAGTATTAAAATATTTATTATAAAAAAAGGAGGCAAGGAGTTTTTTAGAGGTGACTTCGTAAGAGCTTGACATAAATTAAACGCTGAAAAGTTAGCTTGTAAGGAAGAGAAACAATTCCACATCAACCTACACAAATTATTTACACGACCAATATGACTATCATTTTAGCTCTCCGTAAGAACATGTATGCCACAACAGGGGCATCAATCCCGCCCGATTCCTTGAATTTACCTACAATCACCGGAATGAACTCGTGTAAAGGATGAAACTTCAGTTCATTTGCCACCATTCTTTGCAATTCACAACCGAGCGTCCGGAGTTCATGCACAGACGCCACACGATTTTTTTTTAGCGACAACGAAGAAAACATTCCCTGGATACGTCATGGCACAGGACCTCCTCGTGAAATAACAGACCTGACAATGTAATAAGCTTACAACTTATGGCACAAGATAATACAAGCCATAATACTACACTTTGGTGTGAATCTCCACGCTCACACATCAATCAATGACTATCACAGTACAAATACAAACCTTCTCTTGGCAGATGATCTGCCATTGATGGATTACGTGTGGAAAGGTGGGAGCCTTTACTCCATAAACATGGCAACAGTAAATCACTTATTGGTTTCTAATTGCATTCCTGCCTACCAAACTCATCTCTGCCATGATTAGATCAGTTTGTCCGGTTTACCAACGAAACTTCTGGACTCAATGACACTTCAGGCTACCTAAGATACTTTTTCCCTGAGATCAAGAAAATATCAATCGCAAGTTTAGGCCACCATACATTACCTTAATTAACCAACAGAACCATTTGCATGCAGAAGCCTTCCAAGGAAACCTTTCTTTTTAAGATCTGATTCCAGTAGGCCGATCAATGAGGGTACCAATTTGATCTCCACACAATGCCCGTGATAAGTTGCCTGGTTCTAATAGATTAAATACCACAACTGGAGAAAATCGATAACATTATGTCAGAAAACATCTGCCATAAAAGTACATAGGGTAGTATAATCTGAGGTCAAGCAAACTAACCAGGAATATGGTTTTCCTCGCAAAAAGTAATAGCAGTGACGTCCATGGCAGTAAAGCCTCTCGCAAGTGATTCTCTATAAGAAATGTGCTCAAATGGCATCACATTGCTACTCCTGGCACGACAACTGTAGACACTGTCCACACTTGTTCCTTTCAAGATGGCATCGGCGTTAACTGTAAGATGTAATAGCAACATTTTAAGCTCAAACACCCAAAACCAAAGACAAACTAGATAGTTGATTTCTTTTATCAAATTTAGTTTGTCAAAGCTTGCAACTAATAACTATTATTTTTACCAATCACATTATTTACTAGGTCCAACTGAAGGGCCAGGAAAAAAATTGAACACTATAGCATATCTGAAAAACTTCAACAGCAGCAAAGGTAATGAATAAAGGTTAGGAACTAAGAGAGATTTATCTATTAAACACTATCCTCAATGGTCCAAACGCCACGTACTAGAACTGTGAAGAACAAGAAGTTACTTTCAGATGCTTTCAGAGCAGCTGCAGCGTCAGTGGTGAAAAGTGGGGTTCCTGTCCCAGAACCAATTCCACCAAAAATAACCACCCTGCCTTTTTCAAGATGTCGGATAGCACGTCTTCTAATGTATGGCTCAGCAATCTCTTGCATGGAAAATGCAGATTGCACACGAGTCTGAATGCCAAGCTTTTCCAAAGAGGCTTGAAGCAAAACAGAATTCATCACAGTTGCCATCATACTGTGTTAGACAATTAAAATGACGTTAGATTGGAAGAAGAAAACTACAAATAGAAGAAGTTATTTCATATTCCAAAGATCCATTCTTGGGACTTGGGTTGTGAGTAAATTTATATGAATGCAAAATTCTCAGATTGATGTTTCTCTACAATCCACGTGCATTTTCTTCTATAAACTGGAAAGTAAATGTCGGTTCAAGAAAAGGAACGAAAAAACAATTATTGCAGGTTCTTCAATCCATTGCAAGTTTAATTTCCCAAGTGCAGTCTTCCTTCACATGTGAACCTTACATATGTAATTATACTGGTTTGCAGAATAAAAAAACTGAGAAAAATAGTAGCTTCACTTGTTCTTTTGTAACAGTAATATTTTTGAATGGGTTTGAATCCAGACCTTTCTCACCTCAATAAGGTGAGGAAAGAACAATTACACTATCTACTGCTATAGTAACTTCACTTGTGGAAAACTAAATAAATATGCACATTATATCCAAACCAACAGATGTACAGAAATGACTTGCAGCAGAAGCATATCATTTTTGGTACAGGGATATTAGAAGACAATGAGACAAGCCAGTGAAAAGTTCCTTCACTCATTTGATACAGAATATTTCATCTAACACAAATACACAATAAAGTGGTTTATTCTTTCATTTGCTGCAAGGTTAGCACATTGCACTACATGAGTGTGAAGCTTAAAGAGAACATCAACCAAAATATTTGAGAGGGAGTTGTGATCAATATTACCCGATTTGGTATGCTGTAGCCCTGTCAATACCCGTGGCAGCTACCCATGTGTCACCACAGAAGAAATTGCGACCCCCAACAACAACAGCTACCTATTCAGAACCATTGGGAAGAATAAGAAAACTGATTTAGGTATTATAAGTTAGATTTTCAAATAGATGCTGACCTACCATATTCGAATAACTTTTACGTGAATTCAAAGTCTAGTTAAAATCCAATTATATAGGTTTCAATTTACCTACATGCAGTAATGCACAATTGCTCATGCAATAGCATCCAAAACTCTAGAAATAATGATGAAGAGATGACCTGGACACCAAGTCGGACAGCCATAGAAATTTCCCGAGCAATGAGCATTGTCACCTGAGACACAAAGTAGAATTAGCATGCAGATCCATGTTAAACACCTCAATCACCATTTGATGACGAGACAAAAGTGCAACATAATAGAAACTAGAGTACATATTTCACCTCAGGATTAGCATTCTGAGCTCCATTGCTAGAAAATGTTGTCCCGCTAATTTTCAAAACCACTCTCTGCCATCTTGCATTTGATGATTTTATCTTCATGTTGTTTGTTAAGCTAACATGACTAGGTGTAGAAGCCATATACCTGCTCATACGTTTCAATAATTTGCCATGTAAAAAGAAAATATGTGCATTTTAATAGATTTGGGACTTTTTCCAGACAATCTATGAACTTAGTTTATAAAGATAGCCAGGAACTTGCATAGAGAATCAAGTGTGAAACCATCAATGCCAAATTAGAAAGAATGAAAAATGTTTTAAAACAACACAATAATGTCAATAAGGTACATAACATGCAAGAGATACACTTAAGCCAAATGGCTAAATGCAATCAGTTGATAATTTCCTGTTAGCTTCCAACAATCGTTCTCTTAATGATTCCTTTGCAGAAGAATGAGAAATATATAATATATATAGGATGAGTTTTAAATGCATTAACATCAAAATATTATTTAGAAGATGTCATCCAAAACCATTAGATCTTGATCAATCTTGATATTGATCTAAGAATAATCACTGATTGAAAATTTATATATTTAATTCCTTCCTACTCTAAAAATAAAAAGAACCATCCAACTTCTTCCACTGCCCACACTAGATTGTAGCTGCCAAACATGATCACCCTATGGTCATTTGGAGTAGCCCCTACAACCCCACATGTTTGTAGGCTCGTGGCAACATCTCACCAAATTACCTGTGTCCAAGTTGCAACAATTCCCCTCCCATGTACGCCCAATTCCCTGATGTGTGATTTGTCACATTCTCATGAAATCTTTGGTTGTCAAACTCATTGCTTCCTCTCCACCACATGAATCTCCAAGTATTTTTATTCTCCCTAGCATAAAACCATAAACACATCTCCTTCTTAAGAGTAGCTTCACGATCAAGAATTGTTAATAAAATTTTCGATCATTCATAAAAAAGATAACCATAAACACATCTAAATAGTTTCCGATCTTCTACATCATGCATTTTTAATGTTTAATTGCTTTATATAGTATAATATCATTTCTATTTAATTTTTTTTTTCTTATAATGAAATGATCATAAATAAAAAAATTTACTAGTATTTTAAAAAGTAGGCCTCGTTACTGTCCCAGGCCATTAATTTTTTTGTGAATCAGTAATTGAAACAACACCAATTCATCCTACACATAAAATTCGATGGTTCAGCAACTCAATACAGTCTTCTTAAACCAAATTTGATAGTTCAACTACCAAGTTTTAGAAAAGGTATATATCATGTTGACACTTAAATATTTTTATTTAAATTGAATTCAATGGCTGAACCACTAAATTCTTCCATATAAGAAAAATTCGGTGATTCAATTATCAAATTCACAAAAAAGAAAAAGAAATCTATTGCAATAACCAAGTCTACTTTTAAAATTTTTTTGCAACCAACCAATCCTACTTTACAAAATATTTTAAAGTAACTAATATTTTAAAAAATTTGTCATACACCTATAGTTATAAAAATTAAATATTAAAATTACTAAAAGAATAAAAATAAGAATCGCAACGAAAATCAAAGAAAACTATTGTGAAAAATTCCTAGCAGCACTTTCATGTGAATCATCAACATTGAGAACATCAAAACCGTGCGGTACGTTATTGATTGGATTGTTGGAGCCCATTTGGGATAAAATCTCATCATCCCTCTATTGACCTTGATTTCTTTGCCTTCCGTGGTGTTCAGGAAATATGAACTTAGCTTGTTGGCCTCCATCGTTATGGTCATGTATCAAATATGTGCATCTGATATCTGTAGCGAAAGGATTATATTGTTGTGGTGGGTTCATTATCATTTCTAGCTTTCCTAATATCATTTCTTTCATTCTCTCTCTCTCTCTCTCTCTCTCTCTATATATATATATATATAGTAAGACAAATTTATCGTTCTTCCTTACGGTACAATATCTGGAAACGCGTAAGCAAACAACCATTTCAAGAAATGAAACGGATGAAAGAACCTCCATTAAACAAATGTACGCACCTCTTGGCTTCCCTAACCACAGGTCCAAGAACAGCGACCCCTGCAGCAGCAGAAGCAGACTTGTCGTCATCGAGAATGGGCTTCGAAAGAGGAGAGGAGGCAGAGGAGGAGCCAACAATCTGCTCCATCTGCTTGAACCACGGCCAATGGGTTGTGGAGAGAGCACCACTAGCGAGGCGCTGGCGCTCTGCCTTGTAACGCTTCTTGAGGTTATCGACCTTGTTCTTACACTGCTCAACGCTCTTGCAGGATTTCTGCTTGTCACAGCGATCGCTGACGACAGAGGCAACTTCCTCCCAATCCCTCCCCCTCAAATTCCCTCGGTTGAGCTGGATGTACTTGTCGGTGTAGGCATCGAGTAAGCAGGCTATGGCAGAATCACTCCACTCCTCTCTGTCCTTCCTGTAATCTCCGGAGGAGGCAGCAGTCGTTGCAGTTGCCGGCGAGACGGACGGTCTAGGCTTTTTAGCGGTGGTGGGAGGAGGAGGACCAGTGGCGACGAAGGAGAAAGGAGATGCCCCGTCATCGCTGAGCTCATCTCGATCCCTTCGATTGACGTTGCGATCTGGATCGCAGTTGTTTTTGTTGTGGATTTCAACTCGGCCACCAACATCGTTCAGTTCTGGCTTTGCTGTTAACGAGGGGTTGGAGGAGGAGGTGGCAGTGAACGAGGTGACATCATGGAAGGACGGGAGCTTAGGAGATTGTTGTGTAGCGTGACCGTAGCCACCACAACCGTAGTCGCCGTCGTCGTCATGCACTTGTTCTTGTTCCCGACTCTCCTTGAAAGAATGATGGTGCTGGTGGTTATGATTGTGTAACACAGGGATTGCCGATGTCGTCGCTTTGGAAGATGCGGGAGGAGGGCCATAACGATGTGTGACGAATGGGGCCGATTGCTGCTGCGGGTGCTGGTGATGAGTCTGGGTCTGGGAGTCATCGGCGAGAAGGGCGAAGTCATCGTCAGCAGGGCCGCCGCATGATGCCGCCGCCATGGGACGAACGGCGTTAGGGTTAGGGACGATGTCTGGAGGATTAGGCGAAGGGCGACGGGAGGGAGACGACGTTACGGGACGACATGCGGTGCTGCTTTAATTATTCGCAGACGCCGTTTGCATCACGTAACCACCCGTCACGGGGCCGTCTCGTGGAGCCCGTAGAACACAAACAAACTTATCATGATTTTTTATTCTTAAGCCATTTTGTCGATGAAAAGGAGGTATATGGTCATTTTGTATTCACCACGTGCTTTCGTCACTCTCGTTTACGTGGAAAAATTACTTCTACCTTACAAATCAAGGTGTCATTCTCTGTGCTAAACGTTGATGACACAACTTCTATTTAATAATAAGATGTTAACTTTAATAACGGTGAAAAATTAAAATTAATCGATGACATAGATAATCCTTCTAGTGCAAGATTAGAGTGCAAAATTAAGGTATTCACAGTGTTGTCGACCAAAAGTTCAAGTGTCAAGGTGAAGAACTCAAAGGTTAGAAATTCAGAACTCTGCCGCATTTGACCGTTTTTTTGGAACTTGATCAATCTCTTGCACTTTACAATGGGCAGGCAAAGCAGAGAACGGTCTAACCAAATGATGTCTTGAATGGTAATTTCAAACAATATTTAAAGTTACAAAGAACAACAAATAAAAATGCGACAACCAAATTGATTACTTTGAAACTTCAAAATGAAATATTTTCGAAGAAACACAAAAAAATTAAATCCAAATAAGAAGAAAGAGACATGATTCTCAAGTCACAAACGATATACAAATAAAAGTATGAAAAATACAGACACAGTTGGTTACTTACCATAAATTTTAAAACCACAAAAGATGTCAAAATACAAGTCATTCTAAGAAAAATATATACGAGGATATTTACTCTATCTATATGTGTATAAAAATGATCAAGAAATAAAAATATCTTAAATTATCTAAAAATATAAATATATAGTTACCCTTCAGTTAACTAAATAAAAATATATCTTAAACAAAAATTCCAAATACGCCTCACGAAGCAACACAAAAAAAAAAAAAAAAAGGGAAAAAAACTTCGTACAATATTCAACGGCCGATAACAATTTTAACCGAAATATACTTCAATAAACTGGCCGGTACAATATCGAGAGAGACCGAGAAACCGGCCGGCGAATTGGCCAAGGTGAAAGCAAAACGGGAAAGAGGTCGACACCTCGCGGGCAGGCCAACTCGCCTCAGTTTCCACCGTCGCTCTTCCCCTCGTCCCCCACCACAACCCGTGGCAGCAGGTCGATGACGATGATGATGGACCTCCCGCACCATCGACTTTTTGACTTCGCCAAGAGCGCCTTGCTCAAGATTTTCGTATCTCCCTACGCCACGGTCTGTGATCTCTACTGCGGCGGTGGTGCGGACATCGAAAAGTGGGATGAAGCCCAGATTAGTCACTACGTTGGGATAGGTGAGTGAAGATGCATCCCTTCTTTCGATCACTGGGATGATGATGAATTGTTGACGATAATGATGATGCGCTCCACTGTCTATCGCCATCGTTCTCAGATGCTTCCTCCTCTGGAATTAATGAAGCTCGCGAGACCTGGGAGAGCCAGAGAAAGACCTTCACTGCCGAATTTCTCGAGCTCGACCCTTCCACTGTCGTGAGAGCTCTTCTCCCTTGTATTTCACCCAGGACATTTATTTCTTTTTCCACAAATATAATTTCCATCCATATTCCTTATAATTCTACCGTGTGTTTTTCTTATTTTCCAAGGGTGCAAATCACAATTAGTTCATAAACATTAGTTCTGCGAGATAGAAGCAGTAGCCGATTTCCTATTCATTTCCATTTGCATTGCATCCCTGGTTTATGCATATCATAGTCAAAGCGATAAATTGCTTCATAGCATATAAGGCTATGGCTAACCACGACCTAGAAGAACCCGCAAGTGCCGCTGTTTCTTTTTATGAAGTTAAAAGTTTATTCAAGTTGACAAGAAATCAGTTTCTATCGCCCACTCTGAACAGCTATATTGTTTATATTTGGTAGGAATCTGCAAGATTTAGTATAGAACATGACAGTTACCATGGCTTTAAGTTACTTTTTCGATATTGGTAGTGTTTCTGCTTAGACTCAAATTTAAGATCCTCTTCTCTATAGTCTTTATAAGAGAAGGAAAAATCAGCTACGTTGTCTATTGTTGGTACTTATAGAATGTCATTCACCTTGACTCTCGTGGTTTTTGTGTCAAGAAAACTAAAGAACATGAAAAAAATGTAGTCAAAGATTCAAAGGGGAACCAAAGGAAACTGAAATCACTAGATTTTATTTTTTCCTTTCAAATTCCACTATTGTTTAGGTAAAAAAAGAAAGAAAAATTTGTAAAGCTTGTGATAGAAACCAAATGAATTTATTTTTCTGTGGAAAATAGCCATAAACACCTTGTTTTTAAGTACATTTTTTGTTCAAATGAAAAATATTTTTCTTTTCATTGGTTTCCATTCATATACAAACCCCTAAGCTAGTTTGTTCAATGATCCAAGGTCAAAATTTTGACAATTATTGTGGTTTGCAAGTCTGAGATGATGATAGATGTGAACTTTAATATGGTCAGGGACGAAAACAAGTGTAAGGGTCTATACAAGTCAAAGGCAATGCCTGAATCCCATATTCCATCTTTTGGTGCTTGATGACGGAAATCCCTGACAATTGCCACTTGCCAATATGCTGTTGATTTTTTTTTAAGAAAAAACCCCAATCTATTTATGGGGTGGGGATCCAATCAAAATAAGAGTACAAAGTGGAAGGGACCAAACCAAAACTCCACTTCAAAATTAATACAAAGAAAGTTACAAAACCCTACTAAAATCAAAACAACACCTTTCTAGACTTCAGGCTTATGGCACCTTGCATCAGATGTTCAAAAATAGAAGCAACCAGTCCACAGAAACTAACCAGAAGTCACCAGTCACCCAATCACAAACTTCGGGTTTTGGGCTTCCAATAGTTATTATTGGTCATCTGAAGAAACAATCATTGGTCGCCTGATTGCAAATGCTTTGGGCTTCCAACAACTAGCATCAGACATTCAAAAAAAAAAGCCTCCAGTTTCCCAAAACCTTAATGCCTATGGGTGAGAATCCCACAAGCATCCATACACAGCACATTACCCACCCCTTGGGGTAGCTTACATGCATCAAAGAAAGTTTTAAATTCTTTGAGATCTTCCACTGTTGGCCAAAGCATCAACCACCTTGTTTCCTTCTTTGAAGATATGCCTCACACCTCTATTGTCTTTGAATAAGCTCTTCCTAGGGTGGAGCAGCCTGCCAGCTCTTGCATTCCCCAGTGGTAAGCATTTTCACAGCCACCTTTGAATCAATCTCGACCTCCACATGGCCAAGGTTGATGCTTGTGGATCTGCGCAAATGTAATTCATCCATGATCACACACAGTTCTGCAGTCATGATTAGTGTTTCCTTGCAGCAGCTAGTGAAGGCAGCCACCATATTATTGGCATCATCACGAGCTATGCACCCACCACTAACCTCTAGTTAATGAGAGACTGGATCATCTGTGTTGTGTTTGAATAGGTCTTGATGGGGGAGGGGGGCGGTGCTCCAAGTCACCCATGTAAAAGATGATCGACCTTGGTAGGAATGCTTAGTCCTCAAAAATTCTGCAATTCCTGAGCTGATCCAGGATCTGATAGTTGATGATGCACTGGACTTGGCTATTCATTCTGCTAAAAATGTTAGCAAACTTTTCTATCTTATTGCCCATGATGACATTGCACCTCTCTTTCCAGATCTCTGAAAGAAGATGTGCAGCATAGACTTTTCCAATCACACTATGGGGGTCCCTCTTGCTAGAGGAAAAAACAGTGGAGCCCAAGCTTTCTATTCTCTGTTGTTGGCTAGATTCAAATCTAAAAACTGATTGACCCAAAACCTGCTCAAAGAATAAGTGATCTTCCACATCAAGATACCTAAAGTAGGTACAACATGCACACATAGAAGCTATATAAATATCTTCAGATTTAAATGTTCTTTTTATGAAAAAAGAGGGAAGTCATGCTTGGTACAGTCAATTGTGTTTGGCAACATACAATCTTTTTTTCCTTTCCTTCTCAATAGCAATATGCATGTTGTGGTAATATTTACAACTTTTGTTCCTTATTTCAGGCTAATTTGGAGCCATATCTGCATGATAAGAGTGTCCCAGCAGATATTGTTTGCTGTATGCAGCATTTGCAGGTCTTATCTCGAATTAACAAATTCTCTTTTGTTTTTTTGATATTCATTAATGAGTGTATTTTCAGTTATGCTTCCAAAATGAGGAGAGAGTTAGAACACTTCTTTCAAATATTTCTTCTTTGCTTAAACCAGGGGGCTACTTTTTTGGTATTACACCAGATTCATCAACCATATGGTATGCTTTTAGATTACTCGGGCATAATTTTTTTGTAGTTTCTTCTATTTATTGTTTCACACTAACATCTATATAATATTATTTGTTTAACAGTTGCATTATTTTTTTAGTAAATATGGATTTATACTAAGGATCAATTTTAAGTCCTTATATTTTGTATTAATTATGGATGAAATGATTAAATAAATTTAAGAAGAAATACCGTACATTGCCCGTGAGAGAGACAAAGCATTAACCCTCATAATAGAGGTTGTGGTTATCAAGGTTGAGAGTAGCTACGATTAGATCTTTGACCAGGCTATTATCAACAGATTCAAGGCTATTCCCTCCACTCTATGCCTCTGTCTGAAGGTGTTGACCCTTGGTGGCATCACAACTGTTTAAGGAGACTAGACAATGGTTAGAGAATGCTATCATCCATGAAGAAGCAATTGCCAAGGATCAACACCATTAGTATAGGAAACCTTGAGCAAAGACTATCGTGATATGCTACCACCGTTAATATGTACAATCAAGAAGTCACCAACTGTCTTTCCTAAGGTTTCTAATGCCCATAAATACACTTGGAATTCTTCAACTTATGGAGACATTTGAACCCTAAAACGTGATTCCTCTATGCTTTCTTTGACAACTTTGACTCAAGCATCGGAAGTTTTGTGGCTTCCTAGACATTTTAGACCAGAACACCTGGTGCCACCTTTTGTAGGTTACTAGAGAGCTTAGAGGAAGGAGGAGCAGGATCAATGGGTTTGTTTGAATACTACCCTTAAGAAACTATGTTGTTTCCATTACCATTTTCTTGCTCTTTAGATATGGAAGTATTGTTAATCGAGGAGCTTTACCTCAAGGAATTTCATAATGTATCTTGCCAACAATGTCTGGATATGCCACTTATTTTGTACTTTTTCTCCTTTAGCATGGTACTAATAATTGAATTCGCCCTCTGTCTCTCTTGGTAACACTTCAGGACAAAATATCAAAAGATTGTTGAAGCAGCTCACAACAAAGGAAGCAACTTGAAGCCTAGCAACATTCCATATTCCATAAGATCAGAGAACTATATTATTACCTTTGAAACTGAGGAAGAAAAGTATGTATTAAAGGATAACACCACTCTTTAATGCTCTTCTCATTTAAAATTCTTGATGAACTGAAGCAGTTGATTTTCAG
Source organism: Amphibolis antarctica (assembly GCA_024699675.1). Lineage (NCBI taxonomy): Eukaryota > Viridiplantae > Streptophyta > Magnoliopsida > Alismatales > Cymodoceaceae > Amphibolis > Amphibolis antarctica. The sequence continues at coordinate 43,511 of JAMKPZ010001468.1, read as the reverse complement.
ATTTCCATTTTTTGGAAAAAGATATTTGCTGAAATTTGCCAATGAAATCACTTCAGAAACTCACAACTTGGTTCATTTTCCAAGTTTGATCAGGTGTTTTTTTTTATTTAAATTTCTTTTCAATTTTATATTGTAATTTTAGGTTCCTGAAAAATCTTTTTTTTATTATATTGGAAAAAGACTGTTTTGGTATCAGGTTGGCAAGAGAGTCTGGTCTGGAATATGTGGAGATTCAGAACTTGGCTGAATTTTATGATGATAACAGGTACTAGTATATTGGTCTTTTGAATGAGTTTGTTTTATCCACGTGACATTTTGTCTAAGGTACCATTCGGTAACAATTATTGGTCACTTGTATTCTATGTCCCCCAAGTCTTTGTCCTAATAAATGACAGGACTTGTGATTGTCTTTGTGAAGATTTATATGTTTGCATCTCTTGTTTATCAAATCTAGTGTTCACCTTTTGGTGTAGTTAGGTGAAAATCAATCTAGGTAACATTTGGATAAGATTTTAGGGAGTCATGATTATGGAAAATCTTGATTTTACAAAGAATTTGATGTGGAGAAAATAATTGAATTATGGGGCATTGTACGTAACATGTTTGGAGGGGAATAAGTGGTTTTTGGTTTTAACATGAAAATCAAGTGTTAAATGTCATTTTTGCTCATCTATATTTAATACTTTGAAAGAGCTCTGAATTTTATTATATGATTTAATATAATTATGAATGTTTCTTTTTTTTTAAAAAACCCTATCCTAATTTTATTCACCAGGCAGATAAAATTATGAATGTAAGATAACTTTTGCAATATTATAATATTATAATTGTAATTATACTACAAATGTTAATATAATATTAAAATTATTCTAGATAATAAGTATTTCTTATAATAAATGTAATAGGTAATATAATTGATATTATTTAAAAATCTTATTGAAGTTAAGGTCCTTGAAAGATGATAGCGAATTTTGTAATTTTGGCTAGATTCAATTGTAATAATGTTTGCATACCTGAAGGTTTTTCATCAAAACACTAGAAAATCGTCCAAAATCTCCAGAATAATGGAAATCAACAAAATTATCAGTTCTTGGATTCTAGAAAAACGAATTGAATTTTATAGCATTGTGCATAATCATATGGATTTTGGCTGAAAATTTGTCACGTCAAGTCCATTTGGTTTGAGTAGGATTCTGGGAAGAATCCGAAAACCCAAAAATTTGGCCCTTAGAATCCTGCCCATAACACACCCTTAGATAATTTAATCATATGCCCATAGAAGATGCCTAGTTACACTGTTAATGGAGGAAGAGTGAATATATTTTGATGAGAATAAAAGGAATAGGAGATCAAAAATTGCTTCAGGAATGGTGAGAAGGACATGAAATTATATAATCTAGTGGAGAAATAGAATATAGTTATGTATATGAATAATTTGAGTGGAAAAATTCATGTTTTCAAATACTTGATGGTAGAATTAAGACATTTATTATTATTTTTGTTGGATCTTGTACAAAAATACAGGTGGGAGTCTACCAACATTCTTTTACAATTTCTGTTATTACTTGGGCAAATAAACTTTGGAATTTCATACAAATAGTCATTTTATTCCAAAGTTTATTTATCTCTTCATCTAATTCTTTTTTTTCTTTTAACAAGTTTCCTTTAAATATCATAATCTTTTCACTTTTTAAATTCTATTACCTAATTCTTAGGTTCTTATATACTTCAGTCTTTTTTCGTAATCTTAATATCAATAACCTATATTGTATAGTTATGTTTTTTTGGAATAACCTTGTAATTTTTACACATTCTTTAATCTATTTTTCTAATAAGTAAAAAGATTTATTTGACTAGCATTTGAACTACTTCTAAATTTAATTAAATGTTCTTCTCTTTTCCTAAAATAAGTGTTAGTTACTAAAAAGTTGCAAGTTGTACTAAAATCTAAAATTGAATTTATCTTCATTTCTATCACCAAAACCAAGTTCTTTATACTTTCTTTCCTATCTTGTATTTTTTCTCTTATATGACCATTTAGATTTCCTTTTATAAAGAGCTTTTTACTAGTAGGTAAGCCATGAACTAAATTATTTAAAGTGATGGAAAGTCAGAAAATTAACAATGTTTGTGCATCTTTGGGAATTTGCAGAATAGTTAAAAAATTTGATAGAAAATATCAAAATTTAATCGTACTGTCTTCAAACTTCAGAAGAATAGAAGGTATCTTCTTTTCTTTCCTTTTTTTCTTTTCTTTTTCTTCATTTTTTTCTAATTTCTCTTTACTTTCTTTTATTTTTATTTTTTATTTTTATTTTTTCTTTTTTTCTTTTTCCTTTGTTTTTTTAAAATACAGGAGAGTTAGGACCACAATCGATTCAAAGATTTTGTAACTGTCAAAGGAGGGGTGGGAAAGAGAAGAAAAATTTACTATTTATACCAAGAAAAATAACAGAAATCCTTCACTTTTCTACCTACACAAACACTTAAAGGTGAGTTCGACAGTAGTGCAGGTCATTGAGGATTTTTTTTCATGAAGCTTTGGAATGGTAGAGGGGAGAAAGGTGGGGAAAGTGTTATATTTATAGCAAAGAAATTTATTAACACTTTCCTTCACTTTCTTTTAGGCACAAACAACCTAAAATTTATTAAACATTCCTGAACTTTCCTTTTTTTTAGACTTTCTGTCATTTTCTTTCCTACACAAAACCCCCCTTAAAATTTAAGCCTAACTTTCCTTTGCTTTCTTTTCTTTCATTTTCTCTTACTTTAAGTGCTGCACAAACTCCCCTTAGATGATATTTCTATTGAATTGTGGAAGCTTATGAGTGAAGTAGAAAATATGTGGTTAACTAAAACTTTTAATTTAATTTTAAAAACAAAGAAGAAAAAGACCTTTGAATACCTATATTTAAGAATAAAGGAGACATACAGAATTGTTATAATTAATGTGGTATTGAGTTAATTAGTCATACTATGAAATTATGAAAATGTTTAATTGAACAAAGATTAAGATATGTAATTAATATCATAGAAAATTAATTTGGATTTATTTATGTTGAATAGATCGATAATGGAAGTTATTATGTATTTAAATTACTAATAAAAAGTTTTGAAATTCAGAAAAAGGACCTTCATCTGGTTTTCATTGATTTAAAAGAGTTTATAATAGGAAAAAAAAGTTTATAAAAGGATATTTAGAAACGTATTGTGGTGGATTTTAAAAACCTATCTTGTTACTCTAACAAGACACAATTTGTTTGGTAGTGGAATTGATAATGGGTAGGGGAAAAGGAAAGTAGGATGGGCTGCTTCTTTTTTGTTTTCCAATAAATGAGTTATGTATTGAATGTGGTTAGGTGACTGCCTATTTATGGGACTAAAATCTTTTTAATTGCTTTTGTGGTTACTTTAAATGCAAAATGCTGCCCATCCTTTCAGTATGTGAACGGTATAGATTTAGGACCTTACGTAAGTACATCCTTAGTAGATATTCTCTCCCTCTATAATCTATCCATATGATATGAAAATGATATGCATTTATTCTAAAGCCAATAACAGATAGTTTAGTTTGTCTTTCTTCATTTTATAAAACCTTTAAGAGAAGAAAATCTTTGATTCAAGATTACTCAAAGGCACTACTATCATCAAAAAAAGGCACTTGGTAAGTTGTGCTATTTGATAAGTGGACAGTATACAATTTTAACTGTTTCCTTTACTCATTGACGCATATGAGAAATTTTTAACTATTTTTTGGATGTGTGGTGAAAGAGCACAATTAGCAGGAATGCTTCATAGTTATGGTATACATTTGGATCCTCGGGGAAAGCTTCTTGCACGATCCTTCGACATTTTAGGTAATGACACTGTTGTATCATTGGCACTGTGTGCCACTATATTACGCCCCTCAGTATTTTGCTGTATTAACTGTGTCCTCTTGTCATTTTCAGGTTTGTATGCGGTGTTTGCATTTCAAAAGCCAGATCCAGATGCAATGCCACCTCTGCCAACTCCTCCTACAGTGCAGGATGGAGGTCAAATGCATGAAGAAGTGAGTGCTGGTCATAATGTGGTTGTAGTTGACAAACATGCAATTTAGATGTAGTCGTGCTATTCTTCCCTTGTGTTGTAGCAGGAATGGCCAACAAATAGTTGGAGGCATCTGACAACAATGATGGTTGAGGAGAAGAGTGGGCATGGGGACGCAAATATCAGCCTTCAGGGTAGTGTGCCAGAGAACGGCAAAGGAATATTGGGTCCTGGACCTGCTGAGCTACGGTTCTCAGACGTTTTCTAGCCCACAGCAAATGAATGGTGGTGTGGTTTTCGTTAGTCTTCGGGTTTTCCTCATGGATTACCATATGCCCATACGGGGATTGCAGGCCTTTAATGGCGGGTATCGTATTTCATTACGGACTTACGTAAAAAACCAATCACCATATGATTTCCTTTCATGGAATGGGAAGGCTTTCTTCCAATTGTATTAGTCAACATTGGGGCAATATGAGCCTTGATTCCGACCATTTTTGTTTTAATATAAATGCAAATATATTTCGGATATGAAAAGCTAAAACTATATTTTGAAAGATACAGAATTTTCAAAATTACACTTGGTTTAGGGAACACTTGTGGAAGAGGGATTCAGGCCGATAAAGAGGGCGTCACCATAGTTTATGGATGCTTATTAGCTATGGACTGTGGAGTTCAACATGCACAGGTGTTCTCAAGTGCGTTGGAGGATGGTGACAGCAAGACATGGGGTTTAGCTTTGTGTTTCGACGATTCCTTCTTTGGTGACAGCAAGGATGGTTTGGGACGCTTGGCTGAAGGCTCTTTTCTTGGTGACAGCAGGGAGAGCGTGGAGTGGTGTGGGACAGCCAGGAAGATTCAACCTCATTTCTAAGGTGTAAGCTGAATCTTACGTTATAGTATTTTCCCTTCAGCTTTGATGTTTTGGCATTTTGTTTATCCTGTTTCAAAAAGTTAGTGTTGATCCGTCTGTCCATTCTGTCTTGGTCTGTTCTTGGACGTTTTGTTTTTATGTTGTGAGTGTGTCTGGTGTCACCTAACATGTATCTAACCTAATAATGTCGTTGTAGTATACTAGATTACGAGTAGTTGTCCTTCCTTCATTGTCGGCATTTGTAATTTATAGTTTGTAGTATTTCTTCACGTTGTAATGTTGCTTTGTAGTTATTTACTTAGTAGTTAATAATTGTGTCTGAGTAGTGACAATGGGACTGTGGTTGCTTGAAGTTCCTACATTAATCAATGCTTATGTGTTAGCATATGTGACGGAGCATGCTATTTGCTAATGTTCTATGAATTTGGCATGACTTACATTGTGATTGATGTCTAAACCTTATGTTGGGTTATTGTGGATTATTCTATTTCCCCCGGTAGTGCCTATACCTTGTAGTCTTATTTTTCTTTCCCCATATCCTCAAAATTTTACTTGTGTTTCACAATTCCTTGTAGAATCTGAACTTACTGGTGTGCTACCATATACTTGCGATTAATTAAAATTTCATATATAGCACTTGTATGCGCTTGTCTCTTCATTTTAGAAAAGTTAAGATAAGTGACTAATCTTGCATTATTGACTAAATTTCATCTAAACTAGATGGTTGAAAAGGCAAACTCATCTTTTGAAGGTAGACTAACTCCTCAATTAATTTTGGCAGCTCCCCTACCACACCCTCATATCTGGTGGGTTTTGTATTTTGAATTTAAGAATTTTTTCTCACGCTCTTAAAGCGAAATCAGTGTGAAATGCTCTTCACAATAATCCTGAACACTTATGGAGGGAAATCATTAGAGCCAAATATCTTTGTAACAAAGGATTTAAACCTTTGTTGAACGAGGCCTTCCCCTGCGTGGAGACGTGTTTATGATCTTTATCCTACTTTTTCTAATATTTGTTCTTTTCCTATTTTCAATAGCAAATCCACCTCATTCTTCGAAAATCATTAGTTTACTCATGAAATTTTCAAATATGCTTTTCCTTATATTTATTCTTCATGTAAAAACCCTAAAATCACTGTGGCATCTACCTCTAACTACTTTGCTTCTAACAGTTTTCGTTGCTTGCTATCAAACTCTAACATTGGTAATTTAATTACGAATCTATTATGTATTGTCGATGCTATAAATCTATTGGATCATTTTGATTTTCTCTTAGACTTTATTATTAGTGGTTTAAATTCAAATGGTTTATTTTCTTGCAATTCTTGGTGCACTTTTCTTGTTGATGGAGTAATTAGGTGCACTTTCGAGTTTTGGTTTTTTGTGCTGAAAATTAATAGGACTATTCTTAATGGAGATTTTTTTGACAAAGTTTTCAGTGAATTGCCATTTATTTAGGCACATATGACATTTTCTTGCTATGACTTTTTTCCGAAATATTTGGATATACAGGAACATGCCATTTTCAAAGGGGTTAACTTAAGTATCACTTTGAAATTTTTCTGTATGCTGCTTTTTATTTTTTTGTTAAAAAGTTTCTCTTTTGGTGCGGGTGTTGAGGTGACTAAGGAGGTAAATTTTAAAATATAATATTCCTCCTTTCCGAATTAATGATCTTTCAATTGAAAATACTCCTAATCCTTGTGCGTCAAGAAAATAGTTTGAAGCTATAGAAGTCGAAGAGAGGAATTAGTAGCTATTTCTTGATTGGCTATTTGTTGCTAATTTTTATTTTGTTTCTTCTACTCTTTTAGAATGTCTAGGCTCTCTTATCCCCCTTTTATTCTTCTTTCATTGATCTTGGATTGTCTTAAACTTTCTATTCCAAGATGTCTATGTTTTGAGTTTTTTTTTCTATCTTTTAACGTAGAACTTGTAACTTTACTTTGTAATCTTTAATTTTATTTATTTTTACCTTAAAAAAGCCAAGCAAACAACAGGAAGCAAGATAAATACACGAATGAAACATATTATTTTATTATTAATTAATGTGTGCATTCGTCTATGTTTAATCTTGAATGGGCGATTATTCATCATTTAACCTTTTGTTCGAGTCTTTTTTTTTATCTCTTAATATAAAACTTTTTGTAATTTTTTTTTGGATATTAACTTTTTGTAACTTTGATTGTTTTTAATCTTTAATTCTATTTATTTTGACCTTAAAAAAAACTGAGCGAACAATACGAAGCAAAATAAATATATTATTTTATTAGTAATTAATGTACGCATTCGCCGGCGTCTGATCTTCTGGTAGAGACTGATCATCCGACAGTCGTGCGGCCTCTTCTGTCGTCCGGCGGCGACTCTTCAAGTCTCTCTTTGCCTTCACGGTAAGGTAAGAGGCCTTCTCCTCCTCGTCCTCCTCCTCCTTCATCATCATCATCATCGTCTAGTCCATCAAAACATGATCCAATCAATCGTCTTGCTCCGTCCAACTTGATCTCAGAAGGAAAAGGAATCGGGTCTTCCCCATCGTTTCCCTCCTGTGGTATGATGCGCAACCACGGTTATGGTTTTTGGGGTTTCATCACTCCTTGTTTTCAATGTAGCATGCATATCTTCAGGCACGGCTTGCTGCTTTTTCTAACCCTGCTCCATTTGAGCATGCGTTTTTCTTTTCTTTTCTTTTCCTTTTTTCTCAATTTTTCTTCTGCTTCACTAATCTTCCATAGTAGTCATTTGCGAAAAAAGGCATAACGGCTGTTCCTTGCGTTGATGTCCTGCTAGTCAGGTTTTTCCAAACGATTATCGCGAGTTATTTTGTGTATCTTAATTTCCATGGTGTGAAAGTGTGAAAGATAAATAGATGGCTGTGGCTGCTGCATAGGAAGGAAGAACTCAACCAACGTAATTAATTCAAAATTTGTCAACACAAATCTTGAAATGATTAATCATCAATCAATATCAATCAATCATCCTGCTTATTCATTTGATAATGAATTTATATTTTTTATTAAATGAGTCAAATAAGGAATCTAAATTTTATCTTCATTATAAATATTAACGGATTATCAAATAATACTTACAAATGAAAACAACTTACAAATCACAAAAACTACTTTTCCTTGACATGATCTTGAATGTAGATACATAGAAATGTTGTCTTCTAAATGCTTTTTGAAGATTCAATTTGATGGACTTGAGTGCAGCAGTGAATGTAAGTTTCTTTTCCGTTTTCAACCTTGGAAATGCTTCTAAGATATTCAAAAATGATGGTGGCATTAGGGTTCGTAGAGGCATAAGTTCTACTTACATATAGGATTTTGAATCATAGAATGAAAGGCATAACGATTAGATTCACTTTCTGTTTTTAGACAATCGGTATGCCATTTTTCTATATAAAATTTAGTATACCGTTTCTAAAAATCAGTATGCCAAAATTTGTAAGCTCTATTCCACTTGGAACAAATGGTATGCTGTTTTCCAGTAATGGTACGCCTTTATACCTTAAAACCCTACTACAATTCATACCCATAAATTGGTATACCATCTTTCTAAAACAGTATGACATTTTTGTCACATAAAATTATTGTAATTCCTACCTAGAAATCGGTATACTGTTTTTCCAAAATGGTATGCCATTTAATAGCAACTTAACTATTAAGCTAGATGCATGACAATGATTCTAAATGGTAAATCTAAGTGCATGCATCTATCCTACATGTCATGTATGATAATTCTAACACGTGTGAGCATCAAAATGCATAAAGAGAATTAAAAAATTCCTAAAGAGACACACAAAAATAAAACATAAAAAATATGTCTTCAAGTCTTCTCCTTACAAGTTTTTGCTCTTTTTGACTTTTCTATCTCTTGGACTTGTTCTTCGTGAGATTTTTGTTATCTTCTCATCTTTTAATCTACTTCTCTTCTTCTCTTTCTTTGACTTGACCCTTTTTCATTTTTCTTGTGATTTACACATAATTTCTACCTAAATATATCATTAAGTTTTATTTCATTTTTTGAGAAAGATTTTCCTAACATTGGATTCACATTCAGAAGAAGCTAAGTTTTTAAAGCTGATTGTCTACCTAGAGTTAACCCTTCTCCTTTGTCTAATTGAGACCAACTATGAAGGAATGAGCCTCCATATGTGGAGTCGGATTAGGTGATGGGTAAATGAGTAAAATTAATATATCTAATACTACAAATAGAAAGATAAATAACCAATGAAAAATGAATCTAAAAATGGATTTCAAAAAATACAAACATGGTTTTTTCATTCCCACTTTTTATGTTGCCATATTTAAATGTTGGAGTGTACAGTGTTGTACCACAAATTTCAAATGTGATACTGATAAGATATTTGATGCTAGACAATTTCATTATTATTTCTGTTCACTATCACTCTAGAAATAAAAACTCTGTAAATGTCTCAAAAGGATCTAGAATTTCAGCATTTGAAAAAGGTATTGAAAAGATTTCAAGAGAATTTCAGGATTAGGGTTATTGTTGGAACAAACTTTTCTTCTCAAATTGTTGAACTTTGTTAATTTTATTAAGCGATATTTTACTTTGTTAGTCTTCTTCTGCTTCTTCTTCTTCAGGTTGACGCTATGGATACTGTGGCATCATCAAAAAATTCCCAGGAAATTGCACGAGAGTCACTTATGGCCATATCTCTATCCATCCCAGACACAGGCACACCAAATGACTTTGTTGGCAAATCATTAAATGGCAAGACAGCTGAGGTGAATGGCCCTAATGTTGGTTCAGACGCATACAGACGTAAACTCATGTCTATATCCAGTACGTCATCGTCTGATGCAACACCATTGTCTCTTGCACTAAAAGAAAAGTAGCATTTAACAGCACCTAGCATATTATGTTTGCAACTTCTACATCACAGAACCTATTATGTGTTTGGGATTTGTTATGTAAATTGCTTGACATACATCCTGTACTTTTGTAAGTGTATTTGTACAATGTATTGGATTGAAACTTCTTTTAGATCTTAATCATTTCTCAAATGCTTCAAAACGAATTTAGGAAGAACCACGAATTTAACATTGTATGAGTACACTTAAGGTACAATCTATAAGTGTATTTGTATGAGTGATGTCATATGTAATATGGACTGATTATCATCTATAATAATGATATTGTTGATTGTGCTAAAAGGTGTACATTTTTTTTGAAGGAAAATGATTTTTTTTTGATAAAATAAATCTAGGAAGAATGCAGTTGACAGGTAGCATAAAGCATGAAAGCTTGCAAATATTTATCCAAAGAATGCACCTTATGTGGGAGAAGATTACCAATTTCGAAGGCTGAGTCTTATGGCAGATACATAGCTATTGAAACCGTAGTAATAAATGAAAAACGTGGTAGTAACACTAACTGCTGAAAAATCTTGACCTTCGTGCCATTTTAAAGGGATTTATCCAGGAGGGGACGATCCCATTTTAACTGACATGAAAGACTACCTATTTGAGAGCAAGGCTCGGCTGCCCAGAGCCAACTTTTTGGTTTGTCAAGAACTACGAAATATTAGCGGCATAAGATCACACGAACTAGCGTACATGAAGTTCAGATATTTCCCTGTCATACGGTAAAATTTTGTACAAGGAAAATGACCACTTTTGCGTAGTAAGGTCACAAGACCAAACAGGGAAGCACTATGAAACGAATAATAAATACAAGCCACACGTGGAACAGAAAATATTCGTAAATAAGCAAAGATTTTTGTTGTCAGAATTCCGTTCAATCACGTACCGAAAAACTATCTTGTATTACATTGTTTCAAGAGTAATATCATCTGAAAGTAGGTGCCAGTATAATAGCCGAACATTTTACATCCATCTGCAAGAGTTCATTCAGCATGTACGTATCACAGGCCTAGAACAAGCACCTTGAGAGGAGGCCGAGTTTGAATCAACAAAACCTTAAAGTTGCCTCAAGTTCCTTTTCATCAGCACAGTTGTAGCCCAACAGATAGGCTCGTGCTACCAAAAAAAAGAGGGGAATGAATTGTGGGATATGAAGCTTGCACATACCATTAATTAGTCTAAGGCTATTAATTTATTATGGTACCAAGTTGCCAAGATGAAATAATTGTGACACCTTGGGCACTCAAATTGTGTTAAAATGAAATACAGTTAAACAACAAACAAATAAATTATTAAAAAAAGTTACAGATTAACTTGTAAAGAAAAATCGGTATAAGGTCGACGGAGAGAAGAAGGGTAACATCGTTGGTTGCAAGGGTGGTGGTGGTGTTGACCAAGAAAATTTTGGGGTTTTCTATGCTCTGGTACCATATGAAAGGAGAGAATGATCATCAATCAATCAAAATGAGAGAAGGATATTTATATGAGTCTTAAGTATCTGGTGTAAACAAATACCCATTAACCCATATAATACACTTATACATACATTATATTCTTTCTCACATTGTCTTTTACAAGAAAGAAACCACAAAAATGTTTAAAATAAATGGATCTAACAAAGTCCTATTAGATGCCTAGGCAAGCAAGAGTCTAAGTTGACATGGTAAACAAATTGTTGATCTCAAGGTACTCTGTATTCTAGCTTTTTTTAAATTACATGACATAAGAAATGATTGTTTATATATTGGTTAACAAGGTTTTTCTTTAAATTTTAAAAATTGGCTTTGAGATCAATGATGAAAAGGAGTCAACTAAATGAAGGTTTCACTTTTCAGCACGAACGAGATGGGACTAATATCTCTTTCAGATATCAGCAGGAACAAACAACTAGAAGTCAAATACCCAAGATAACAAATATATAGAGCTCCCATCTAACAAAGTCCCATTAGATTCCTGGGCATGCATGAGTCTTAGTTGACATAGTGAACAAATTATTGATCTCAAGGTACTCTTCATTCTAGCTTTTTTTAAATTACATGAATAAGAAATGATTCTTTATATATTGGTTAACAAGGTTTTTCTTTAAATTTTAAAAATTGGCTTTGAGATCAATGATGAAAAGGAGTCAACTAAATGAAGGTTTCACTTTTCAGCATAAACGAGATGGGACTAGTATTTTCAGACATCAACAGGAACTTACAACTAGAATTCAAATACCTAAGAGAACAAATTGATAAAGTTCCCATCAACTTTAAATTCTCTTTCTTTATATAATCAAATGTTCAAAGGTCACAACCATGAAGCATTCTCATAGAGTATATTTTAATAAGATGGATGGCAGAAAAGTGGGAAAAAAAAGGCAAGGTTGTACCAAACCGGCCAGATCCCATGAATGGCTCTGCTTCATCAGTCATACCTGCTTGTTGCTCCTGAAATAAGAAGCATATGCATAAACTAGTGATACAGTTTAGTGATTAAAAATTCCACGGAATAGAAGAAATGGATGTTTTTGAGTTTGAAACAAATAACAAACTGGCAAAAAAGAATCATTAATTTACTTGTGGGGCAATATTATTGCAACCACATTTCACATGGTTGAATGCGATTTATAACCTGATGACCTTTAGACATGCCACAGAAATAACCAACATTAACATTTAGAATTTTTCATTAAAGCACAAGCTGACTAGAAACTGGAGCACCCAAGTAGCAGCCCAGGAACCTGGATGGGATGATCACTATGTTTCAATATTGCTTTAGGCATTACATGCCCACCTAATGGGGTTTAGGTCCTTCTTGAATACGTATTTGAACCACATAGTGATAAATCAGCAAATAATTACAATGATAAAATCGTTTAGCCATGTGGTCAGAAACCTGGATTTCTGTTGTAATAAGCTCTATAAAATCAGCTCAAGAATATTTCTTTGCTGTGTACACATGTATGGTGCATTGTATTCATGAAATCAAGAACAGCAGCATTCATCTTTCCTCCCATTATTATTTCATTCTTCTCCCTTAGCTCACTGTTTCTATCTCCTCATTATTATTTGAATGATTCAAACATGGTATCAAAGCCACTGTGGCTCATGTCCCAAATATGAGCTCTTCATCTTCTTCATTGATGGTTCCCAAAACAACAAATCAAAGCAGCACATCCATTTTTTGCAACTAATACCTGTGAAGCTAGATCATTACAACTATGCTTTGGAAGGTTCCTGTTGGATTTGTCTTGCTGAAATCTCCTGGACTTGGGTGGGTTGCAATCCTTGTAGTTGCATCTTCTGCCCATCCAGAATTGGAATATTTTCCTCTAGACTGATCTTCCAGCAAAATAACCCAATGCTTTCCAACCACACTAAGCTCCCAAGATGACATCCTATAGACCGATCTTCATTAATTTTACATCTATCCAAAGTTGTTGGCCCTAGCTTTCGAGCAAGATGTTCTTGCATTCACCCACAACTTTCAAGAATGATCCTCACACCACTCTGCCCTTCGATTCTTTCCATACCATGCCTTCTTGATCCTTAGTAACAAATTGGGTGTCTAGAAAATTATGGGTTCCCCTACTGTCTATCACAACCAATGCCTTCAGGCCCCAAATATTCCCCCAAAATTTCCAGTTCATCTTGTTTTTTCAGCCACTCCTCTTCGTTCTCATATTCTTCTTCTTGTGCCAGGAAGAGAGTCTGAGCCTTGCAGTGGTGTCCACGAGTCCACCTCTTCACAATGGTAGCATGGTTGCTTGTCCTTGCATTCCTTCATTTCCACTAGTGATAAGATTCAAATCGATGTGGTTTTGCTTGTTGCTGGATTGCTCATTCCACCTGTCTTATTTCCTTTCTGCCCCATACTTCTTCTTCCACCTGTTCCTGCATGATCTCACCTGAGGATAGTCTTGAACTTATTCCATTTGTCTTCTTGTACCTAGGTTAGCCTCATCTGTTGATTATGGTACCCGTTTTAAGATCTTTTCAAAGTTTCTTTGATGATCTCAGACACTGTCAGCCTACTGAAGTTTGGATAACTTCTCTTAGGGTTTCTCCACCTCTTTTGTTTCGAAAAGGGCAATTGGGTCTTCTCAAAATTCCCTCCATGAGATCCCATAATTCATCATTTCATACTAATTAAACCAATGTATGACTTCTCCTTCAAGGTGGATAGCTACATATTGAATCTTCTATCTTTCATTGATGTTGTAAAGCCAAAAGAACCTTTCAATGCATGAGGCCCAACTAGTAGGGTCTTCTTCCCTTGTAAAGATCAGGAAAGATATCCTTATGGAGCTTCAGGGCAAGTTTTCTTCCACCTGTTTCTCCCAAACCTCCTCCATCCTTCCTTCCACTACAGGTTCTTGAAATCTCGACCCATTTCTGGAACCTACTGCAAGACTTTGAATAGCTTTCGTCAGTTCCTTGAGAATCATCATCATTTCTTGTTGCATCCAGGTCATTACCTCATGCAGCTCCTCTATTCCAGAAGCCGACGGTTCTGCCCCTCTATTGGTTGGCTTTGATACCAAGTTGTTGCATGCCATTAATCATTGTGATCATCAGGCCTGGAAAGTTTGCAATGATGTAGAGAGGGAGAGAGAGAGATTAAGGGGGTGGTCCACCCTTTACCCAAGGAAAAGTCTAACAGTTATTGCTCAAAAGATGTCTTTTACACTTAACTTCCTCCCTTATATGGAGAGTATTCAGTCATATTTAACTAATTCGCCTCTCTAATTCTAGTAGACCATTGGTAACAGCCTATAACATTTCTTTCACAAAAATAGCTGGTGACAACACATAACTAGGGTTGTGGATTAAAAAAAAAATCCAATAATCTAATAACATACATAGAAATACACACCCATGTAACTTATTGCACAGAAAAATCTAACACTTGCTCTTAAACTAGAGCATACAATATCTAAGTTTGGTATAAAAAAATCACAAGATCCAAAATTGAGCCCTTTAGTGAAAATGCTTGCAAATTAATCAAAGATTACGCTAAAAGTGTAAGGATAAGTCCATCATCATATCTTGAACACAATGACAATTCATCTTTACATGAAAGATTGAATTATTGGTGAGAATAATGCTTGAATAACACAATACATGGACATGGGCACATTAACATTAAAGTTATGTTAATAATCCTTAAGCTCAGCTATTTAAGCAATTGTGGAAATCCCCACAAAGGAATTAAGCATTGAAGTATTTGATAGTCTATATAATAAACAGGCCATGATCAATGTATTCACTCTAACTTGAAGGAGAGTTAGTTGATTGTGTATTAGTGGGTATATGGATCATTTATGTTACATGGATCCAAATCTTTATTAACATACTATATATACGTACTCTCCTCCTAACCTTAAGTAAGTTTTTGATTCTTCCAACACAATAGTAACTATCCATGTTATACTTCTTTTTCTTTTTTTTTCTATCTATGTTATACTTGGTGTCCCACAAACATTGGGATGGATAATTCAAGTAATAAACAATAGTAATGCCTTCCTCAATGGGCACACTAGTGAAGACATGTATATGTGACAGATATGAGCATGAGTATCACTTAAAATGACATAGTTACAAGCATGACTAATTACATACAGATATATATAATTATATTATAGATACGAGTACAACTAATTACATATAGATATATATAGTTATATTATGAGACACACTTCCTTAAAGAAAGACACAATTACAACATCTCCTTTAAGAGAGATAATAAATACAACTTATACTATTAATTTACACTAGTTGAAAACTATAAAAAAATAAAAAAATGGCGATACAAAAAACCAGCGACCAAATATGCACAACTGTGTTTCCCATGCCTATCTATACCATATTGTATCGCTATAGGAATGGGTGTTAGGTACACTAATTTGGATAACATAGTAGGTCAAAAAATAAGTAATGATGGCTCAAGTCAAAGTAATACCACAAAGTGCAGTATTAAATGTTGCATAGGTATGGTGTCAATACAATACAGTTAGAACAGGCAACCTCAAGTATGAGGGTATCATTGCCCCCAAGGTTCATTGGCCCAACCTATTCTCATTTGGTTTGCAAACTACACATTTTTTGTTTGCATAGGGATTTATCGTGCCTACATCAGATACATCATTGTTCACTTGTCACATCACATCTGGAGTTCTCTATTTTTCAGTTTCTCCATGATATATCAATCCCTGCTTCTTCATTTGTAGCAATATTCAACATGATCACCACTCTTGCAATTACATCCACTTTTTGTGACCTTGCCTCTCTCAATTACTTCCTAAATTACCACAACACATGCTAGGCTTCATCTTTGTGAAACAAAATACTTAATAGATCTGTTAAGAATATACCATCTGGAAAATAAAACATGTAAATTCCAATGGCAGCAAAGATATTTTTATTCACATAAATTTATGAATCAACACATCTCAACCGTATTTTTTGAAAAGTTCCTTTCAGTTTTCTATAGATTTTTCATTTGAAAACCAAAATCTAATTTGTATTTGATGATTGACGGAAATGCAGACTCAAAAAGATGGAAAACATTACATTATTACCAATTGACATCTCTTTCCATTCTATTAGAATGAAAGAATCAAAATACCAACAAAAAAGCATGTACTCAATCATAAACTAAGTAACACGCACTTACAGCATCCAATTCCTCTTCAGGTGAGAGCAATCTATCAAAACAGTGTCCAGATATTGTGCAGACCAAAATCCCACTTGAAGGATCCAGAACGACTTCACGACATGTATCATCACATACTGAATGCGTATATGTTCACAATAAGATATCAGGAAAAAAACAAGAACATCAAGCAAATACGCACAGGAGAGGGTGGTGGTATTGATCTCATACCATGTACACGCCCAGTCTTATCACATAGGAAAACATCCCCAATTTGAGAGTAGGTACATGTATTTCCAGAGCAAACGTGACCAGGGAGCAGTTCATCAGTCAAGCCCCTCTTGCTTCTCCAAATGGAGACCTGATCCGCAACAGTTCTGTCCAGAGTTACACGATCATCATTGACCTTCACAAGTTGGAAGTGACCGATTACATATGGAAACAAATATATTAAACCAGAAAAGATAAGAAAATAAAAGTGTAGAAAATTGGTGTTTTACTTGTGAAAGAAGAGGTGCTTGGCTTCTCTTGGCAGCCTGCATTTGGATATAGTACTCCTTGAACTCAGAGGGAGTGCTCCGAATGAATTCAAGCATGTCCTCCCGATCTCGCTGGAGATAGAAAGGGATGCATGAGCGTTGCAAACATCACGGTAACGAGATGAGGAGACACATACAAGGATCAATGATATGGCGTCGTTGATTGTGATAGAAAAAAAATCATGATTCTGATATTTTTCGACGCTGACAATGTACCGTCTGAAATCAAGATTCTAAAATGACGAACCTGAATGTAGAGTTTCTTCCAAGGGCAAGTGTGCAGCTTTCCAGCGGGGGAGGCCAGTCCCCAGCGCATGCAATACCTGGATTGAGATAAGAAAAAAAGACCACATGAATATATGAAGATAAAAACCAGACCAGGAAAAGAGAACAAAAAGAGCATATACAGACAAGCGACGCCAAAGAGATTCATCAGAGGCAGCTAGATTCATGAAGGTGCACACGAGGGAGCATGAAATGAGATCCTCAGAGGAGAGGAACTTGAGGATGTGGTGGAAGACCTCGGGAGGTATGTTCATGAGATTGCTGCAACCACCAGGACAAGGTGGCTGTGCTCCTGGTATTCTAGGAAGACGATTTGTCTTCTTTATATTATTTTTTCTTCCGGACGATGATGCTACGTCGTCATCATCACCATCATCTGGATCCAGACGACGCCTTTTGGATTGTAAGACCAATTGTTGTTTTGGTTGCTGCAGCTTCTCTTCTTCTCCTCCTCCTTCCTGTAACCAAACAAATCCAGATGAGCGGTGAGGCCATTGATATAATATAGGAAATAAGTACCCATCTACGCAGACGATAGGTGATACTTGGTTGGAGGTGGCGGCAGCCGAATGTGAGGAAGATAAGATCTCCGATTCCAGAAAATCGGCCAGGGCTTGATCCTCCTCCACATCTTCTTCTTCTTCTTCTCTGTGATTGTACGAAGAAGCCATTGATGAAATGGAAGGGCAAAGACGAGGACGACGGAAATACGAAAACGCAATGAGATTCGCCATCTTATAGGCCTACCAGAGGTGGACACGATCCCAGTGTTGCCTTTCAATCCGACCGTCGAAATTCTTGTAGGCCTTGAGCCCAGTACCATTTAGCAAATAAATCAGGCCCATGAATGAAAAAAAGTACGATTCGTGAATTGCGTGGGAATGATGAGGCCCAAAGCCACAGGCTACCACTCTGAAAGGTGAGTCTAATGTTGCAGCATACCTGATCTCTCGATATCCCCCTCGACAGTAAATTATTCTTCTGCTATTTAGGAGGAAAGAGATTTAGATTTAACTTTAAATAAAAGCATCATGTATATAGGAATACAATTCGTCAAAAAAGGGAATGACATGGATCCATTCATCCATACGGAGAACAGAGTGAGTGCATCTAACCACTTATTTCTCATGGTTCACAACAAAGCAACACTAGTTGAAGAGTTACTTCAATGATAACCAAAACAGATTGCCAACGATAAGCCGGAAGAAATTCAATACGACGTCACTTATGCTCTGCGCGTGATGCAATAAAGATGCAAAAGGTCGCAAACCCACAGGGATGAGCTCTCTGAAAATCTATCCACAATTCGAGTTACAAGATGCAAATCAGTTGCATAAAACCAAAAATCTCTGGCAATCAACGGTCAATCATAAATTTGTTCCCAAAATCTACAGAACCATCAACGGTCAAGAAAACCCAGATACAGATCTCTATAAGACGCACTACCACGTACAACCTTCGCAGAACCTCCATGTTGAATGAATTAATGATGACGTCAAATTCTCCTTTATAACGTCTGTCTTCCAGGAGTCAATCGTTTCTCCCTACTAGTTGGGACCAAGCCTTCTGGCCCGTATAATTAACAAAATCCCGTTGGAGAACACTTTAGGTACATGGTACAACATTCATGCAAAAAGTTCATCACAACAATGTGCTGATGACAACCACGTGCAACCCTTGGAAAACACCTATTGAATCCATTCAAACAAACAAGCTGCATTCTGGATGAGGTTAATGACGATGGTATTTTTTCCTTACACTTTGGCACATGGAATAAGATTCATCACATAGTTCCCTTGTACTCGAACCATACCTTTCCTTCTCGTGCAAGTTATGCTTTCTCCTTGAAATCCTTCTATCGCCAATATCAGAATCTGAAGAAATTGAAATCCCCTTACTGCAGTGTTGTCTTGCTTTTTTGAATCTACACTTTGATATTCCCCTCTCATTCCCACTGCTCGAACTTGAAGAAGTCTGTCCCCTCACACTCACTTGATGCATCACATTTTCCTTGCTCTTCGACATTATTCTGTTGTTACTTCTGTGAAGATTTGAAGGTGTTGTCCTCACACTCTCATCATGCTTCTGGTCATGTTTTCTCTTTGATATTCTTCTCTCATTTCTGTCATCAGAATCTGAAAAAGACAATAGCCTATCTCTCTTATCTTGCCTGACTGTATGTTTGCTATTTGATATTCTCCTATTGTCAAAGTCAGATTCTGAAGTTGTTGATGGCTCCCTCATACCATCATTAGTAAAGTCTGAGATTTCAGATACAGCCAAATGCCGATCGTATTCCCCTGTGCACTTGCGTTTTGACCTTTTTTTCTCTTCAACATCAGTATCTGAAGATGCCAATGCATCATTGTTATTGTGTGACTTGTAATTCCTATGTGAAGAAGAGTGCTGCTTGTGCTTGTTTTTCTTCCCACTACACTTCTTAGATTTCCCTTCTTTGAAATGTGTAAGGGAAGGGATGCCACCTCCACTTAAAAAACCTGTTACCATAACAAATCAAGCATAAGTATGAAAACACAATCCAGGAAGAAGAATGAGTCTTAAAGTCCATGCTACCTCCATATTCATCAAATATATCCTCTGCAACTATTTGTTGATTTGGATCATCAGGTTTAAATCCTCCATGAGGAGAGCTCATACCAGGCCTTTGCTTAAGCTCCCATTTTACTGGCTGCCCAAACCACATGACAACATGACAACAATTCAAATATACCATGTGAGAATGTACATATGTTCCATACATTATAGAAAATAAATCACCATGTTAAAAAAACACAAGAATATTAGCAGCCTATTATATCATATAATATAGGAGATGAAGTTGTCTAAATGATAAATTCATGTAACAAAGAAAGAAATAAGATGGTTTTCAAAAACTTTTGAAACATAACCATGTAAGCAAGCCTATTGCAAAAAACCAACAAGGTCCACATTAGATTAGCTCATTAAAGATAATTATTAGAGTCTATCTCTAACACCATCTATCTCTACATCCTCACCTGCTACAACCCACCTACTCAATCCACATGTCACCACCACTAGCCTCTCTGGAAACTCTCTCTACCTAGATCCTAAAAGCTTAATCTTGTACCTCATACCCATCCCTTTTGTATGTCAACAGAAGCCTCTTCCACAATGACATTTGACCACTACAACCGATACTCCCTAGCCTGTTGATGGTCCATTTTGCCATTATGTGAAACTACTCTACCACCTCCTAGCCAGGGTTTTCCACCCTACCCTAGGCTTCAATAGCCTCCTCTAGGATCATCTATCCCTACTACAACCCTTTGTAGGGTTACTCCAGTGATCTTCTACACCTCATTAGCTCGTCTATCTTTTACTGCCCAACTTATATGAATCTTAAGAACTGTTATATATTGTAAGTCAGTTCAGTCTCACATTACTTATGATGTGTTTTTCATTTCTATATAACTTCTATATATAAAGGTCTTATTTGCTTATAAATAATATACAATTTCCACCCCATTTCTTATGTTCTAACAATGATTTTCCCATTTAAGTATGTTAGAGAAAATAATGTATTAGGATTTTAGGTGTGTCTAGGTTTAGTTTCATAATGAACAAGTGATACTTACCCATTTTACATAACCTATATAAATATAAGTTTTATGCTTGTTTATGAATAACAATCCTTTTTCATCCATTTCTTGTGCTCCAACATGGTATCAAAAGTTAGATTTTGAAATTTCATTAAGGATAAGAGATCTGGATAAGGAGTAAGAAAAATTTAATCCTCCTAGCCACTACCACCCTCAATGGTTCTATTGAAGCTGCCACCACTATGCTACTAGCTCTTGTCCAGGTTGTTTGCCTCTCCCCTATCCCCTAATCCACTACCCTCTCTCCCCCTAAACACTGACCACCGTTCACTACCATTCAACCCTCCATCCCTTAAAAATAATAATAATAACACTCCATCCTTTTGTTGTCACTAATCAACCTTTAATTGTTGCTACTTCTAGATTTTCACTCCATTGCTTAGTCTCACCCCTCTTGTCTTATTCCTTACTATTGTAATTTCTCTCTTCTTCCATATGTGGTCCCAAGCCCTCTCCTATCTAGTCACTCTCTTGTTGCAAAAAATTTTCATTGTTGCAACCTCCCATCGTCTCTCTTCTTCCTAAGCTCAAGCATCATTGCAAATCGTTTGTCTTCTCCATTTTTTGATTCCCTAAGTTCCCTTTCACTTTCATCTCATTCCTTAAACTTTAACATTTCCTACTCTACTAATCAAAATTGTTGGGTTTTCTACTTTACTAGAGATGATGAGGTATCATATAGAAGCGAGAGTACAACCCTATGCACCACAGCCACAACTATAGTTCTCCACAACAGAAGCACTACAACCACCCTCATGATAGGTATTGCCAAAGCTTCAAAGACTATCACTCTCCTGCAAGCAGATGAGTTGTAGTCAAAGGGGGGGAAGGAAAAGAGAAAAGGAAAAAAAGAAAGAAAAAAAGGAAAAAAAAAGGAAAGAATGAGGGAAGAAAGAGAAAAGAAAATAAAAGGAGGAAGAAGAAAAAGAAAAAGAAAAGAAAAGAAAAAATCGAAGAAGGAGATGGTGAAGCAATTGTGAAAGGAAAAAAGAAAGGAAAAATATAAAATAAAATAAAAAAGGTGGAAGTTTAAAACAAAAGGTGAAAAAAAGAAAAGAAAAGAAGTGATTAATATTTTGTCATCAATTTCGAATTAAATTAGTTACACTTTTCTCATATGAGTGTTGATGTTGTAAGAATGTTACTTTGCCAAAGTTGTTTTTTATAAGATCAGTCTTGATGTTAGACAATGTTGTTATCTTTATTGGAAAATTGATGATGATTTATAGGAGCATGCATATAACCCTCTTAGTATATGTAGACATTTGTATGTTAATTGAATCTAATAATGTCAACAACAAAAGTGTGTACATCTGTTAAGGTGTAGTTAATTAAAGTTTGATCATTTTTCTTGTTTGCACAACATTACTACTACTTTTAGTTAGCTTTTGTTTGTAATGTATTTTCTAGTTTAGTTTATTATAATTGGCTTATACATGAACCTATTGTAAACTGAATGCTCCAATTTCGAGTGTTAAAGAAAATAATGTATTAGGGTTTTAATTGTGTACGAGTTTGCTTCACATTACTTAAGTGATATTTATCCTCTTTGTATAGGCTCTATGTTAGAGTTTACGTATTAGGATTTCTAATGTAAGTGGGTTTAGTATTACATTGGTTAGAATTATTTGTCATGAGTCTTGTAACCTTTATATAAAGAAGTGTAACCCTTGTTGGTAATATAATAATAACATCACATTTTTCACCATTTTCAACTTGATATCAGAGCTTAGGTTTTAAGAGTCCCATTAGAAAAAATCCTAGGTGAGAGGAGGGAATGTAGTCATTACCCTCCTCCCTCCCACCCCACATCTAGTAACTCTCTCTCCCTTTCTAGCAACCGTCGTCTCTCTAGTTGAGATCAGGTGCTCAAATCATCGAGCGTCAGCCATTGTCTGCCTTTAGGGTTGATCTCGGCTCGTCTCTCTCTCTCTTCCTGCACTACTCTTCTCACGTAAGTCTCCCCTTTGTCGATCTTTTACGGATGGGTCTCTCGCAGTTCTCTCCTACAGTTTCACTCTCTTTCTCTTAAGTGATGCCTCTCTCATCTTGTTGACCCTATCATCGACGACGAGTCGGGTTTTGGAACCGCTTGAGACAGGTTCCGCTACAGTCACTAGTCTCTCTTACCGTTGTTGACACATTGGGGAAAGGGGAGGAGGAAGAAGAAAAAGAGTAAAAGGAGAGCCATAGAGAAGAAAAAAAAAGGGGGGGAGAAGAAAGGGAAGGAAGAAAAAAAACAAAAAAAAGGAGAGAGAGAGAGAAGAGAAAAGAGAAAAATATTATAAAATGGTGAAAGTAAAAAAAAAAATTATGAAAAGGAGAAGAAAAAAAAAGGCAAAAAAATGTTTAATATAATATTATCTATCATCCAATATTTTCTCTCTTAAGGTTTATGGATACCTCACATTTAAAAATCCATATTACTTTGAGATTTATGGAATACCTCACTTTTAAAATTCACACTACTTTGAGGTTTGTAGAACATCTCTTATTAACAATCCACATCAAATCTCTTTTATTAGATGATTGATAAAATTTGTATTTGTAGAAGCATATATGAAAGTCTTTAGGCATTTTACTTACATAATATTGCTACTACTTAAATTTTTGTCTATCATGTAACTCTTTTGTTTATCTTATTATATATGAGTCCATTGCAAGTTGGATGCTCCAACTTGAAGGGGAGTGTTAGAGTTTATGTATTAGGGTTCTAATGTGAGTTTAGTCCCACATTGGATAGAGTTATTAGCCATGAGTCTTGTAACCTCTATATAAGGAGATGTAATCCTTGTTGGTAATATAATAATAACATCACATCTTCCACCATTTTCAACTCTCTATGAATAAAGGTTTTATACACCTACAAATAACATTCTATTTCCACCCATTTATTGTGTTCCAACAAAGTGCAACAAAGAGAGAAGTAGAGCTCACCTCCCCAAAACCTGTCTGGGCCATTATTGTTGTCAAAGGATCATCTCTCTTCAATCGATTCTCATCATTAGGCATTATGGCATCTTTCAATGGGCACTCACGATCACCACTTTGGTGGCCATAAGTTCCACATCTAACACATCTAACATTACGAATTTCAACAGCAAATGGCTTTACCCTTGCTGGTGCACCTGTCTCAAGCCTGTAACAGTAAGAAATGTCAGAAACTGCAATTGAAATTTCAAGCTCCACATAATCTATCTATACTGAAAATTTGAGAAAATCATTAAATTGAAATTTTGAAATTGTTGAACCGAAATTTGCTGTAAATCTTTATGCTGGAAATTGAGAAAATCGTTATACTGAAATTTACTATAAATCCAAAACGTTATACCGTTGAAGAAAAATGGTATAATGAAACACTATTCTGCTACAAGTTGATTTTCTATAGGCTTGTAGCAACGAATGTTTTGGTGTCATTCATCGGATATTCCGCTGGCACTTGGAACTAGAGGAACTGAAGAATGAAGACTCAACAGATATTTCGGTTCACCTTGACGGATGTTCTGTTAGCCTTCTATCCCAAATTAATTTTAGCATTCTTTAATTCATCACCTGGATATTCCTATACTTTTTGATGGATTTTCCAGCGCACTTAAAAATTAATTATTTTTTATTGAATGGATATTCCATTTGTAAGAGACACAGATATCATACTCTAACAAAAAGTCTTATGCAGAGTTTGCTACATGGGAATGGAAATTACATTACAAGGGAATCAACTCTAAAATGGAAGTGCAGTGAGAATGTGATTGGTAGACAGCAGAATCGATATTCCTTCACATTTCCCTACTTGGTACATAGTACAGAATTAAAATGAAATAAAATAGATCAATAAAAATATCTTTCCAAGATATTTTTTGAACAATTTTAATGGAATAAATGTCCTCCATCTTGTGGTGTACAACAATTATGAAAAATCAATGATCATCCACACAAAAATTATTTTTTGAGCAGCATCCACAAA
This sequence comes from Amphibolis antarctica, assembly GCA_024699675.1. Taxonomy (NCBI): domain Eukaryota; kingdom Viridiplantae; phylum Streptophyta; class Magnoliopsida; order Alismatales; family Cymodoceaceae; genus Amphibolis; species Amphibolis antarctica. The sequence continues at coordinate 18,652 of JAMKPZ010001468.1, read as the reverse complement.
ATAATTATAGCATAAAAAAGATCTTGTTCAAAAATAAATCTATAGACAAAATAAAAAATATGTTTATCCACAACTTAACCATCTTACAAATATTCACACCAAGTAGAAATCCGTTTTGTTGTCAATCATAAGTTTCTCTAATGAAAAAATGGAACAAGGAAATTGTAGAAGGTGGAGGAAAAAAGATGTATGTTAAATGGAAGAAGGAAACTGTGTTGTCATCTAAGGAATGAAATTCCTTACCATTTGGTAAAGAATCAAATCTCCAACTTAGATGGGAGTTCCATTCCTATTGAAATGACTACTCTAAAAAACATTTTGCTACAGAACGTGAGGTCTTTATTCCGGCTCACTGCATGATTCCATTCCATCCTTTAATCCTGTGTACCAAATGCTAACTAAATGGAAAAATGTAGTGTGCTCGGTCAATTAATAGAATACAAAAGGTGGCCATGCTCCAGTTCAAATTGCAATAGTCTCTTGCATGCACAGAAATTAGCAATAGTATTAGAATAACATACATAATAACTTTTCAACATGGACATCCGCAACTAACATAATTATAAACCATGTTTCCCAATGTATGGAAAAAACTTGTACAGATAATTGTATGAAATTAATAGCCCATTGATTTCATGGGCCCTCTCAAATTGGCATAATTGAAACATCCACCTAACAGCAGATGCAATATCATCATCATCTTAAGAAACTAAAGCATGAACCTAAATCTGATTGTATAAAAAAGATCAATACCTTAATCCCATATTTAGATTGGAAAAATGTGATAATAGTGATCAGATACAATCATTTAATGTAATGTTTGCAAGAATTCCTACCACTAACAGAAATTGAATTCTAAAAAATGCAATTGCACATTTAATGCAGAAGTTGCATAGTAGGTAGCAGAGAAACAATTACCAGTCATACACATACAATTTGCTTATGCAGAATAATATATTTACGTTTTTTTAATTTGTGGAGTTCATGATGATTTTGAAAGTCCTTTTCTAATGAGTTCACCTTCTGTCATTATGATACACGTATAAGCCTCTACAACATGTTAAAGTATCAAAGCACCTGGGTGGTAAGGCTAGGCACCTAGGCGCCCCTTTAAATACTTATTCAATTTCAATTTCAGATGCATACATAAATAATAGTATGTACACTTTTAGCTCTATTATCTCCTCAATAATATTTCAATACATAAATATCATGAGATAACATCAAAATACTAAGTGTAAAACACAAAAATATAAAATATAAACACACATTAAGATCTAAATAATACACACATAATCTAAATAAGTTCTAAACAACATTGTTATTTGAGGCACCCATCATTATTGAGTAGTTCACCGCTTGGACCCCAGCCCTTCTTTGGGTGTTGGGTGCTGCAAGTCAGGCGCCTAGGTGCCACACAACCATGTCAAGGCAATGAATTTTTTAGGATAGAGTGGATCCAGATAAGGGATCCATTTAACACCCATTTATGGGTCTTTTATAAAAACCCTAAAATATTTTTCACTTCCTCGATACCATGCCTCTTCTCCTCTATTTTCCAATAGCCATCTCCTACCCTCCCTCCCTCTACAGTCAGAAACCTCCTCTGGCGAGCTAAGGTGTCTTCCAGTGGCTTCCCCCCCACCACACAGCATTTTTTGACCATCTGCAAGATCTTTGGCAGCTATGACAGTGCTGTCAGATTGTTGTTCAATTTAAAAAATGTAAGTTTTTTTTTTTGCAAGAAAAAGACCTTAAAAGCGTAATTATAACTTGCATCTTTGCTGGATTTTATTATTGGCTGACTACAAATCCATGGTTAAATTTTTATTTAAATTGAAAAATTATCAGTCCATGCTCTTTTTTTAATTAAAATCTCTGATCTATTTATAAGGTGTGGCCCAAAAAACACTAATACAAAAATGATGAGAACTAGACTAAAGCCCCACAATAGAAAACACGTACAAAACAGCAACCGGAAGAGATTAAAATTCATCAATTTCTGAATCCAATAATCTTAATGAATATAACTAATATTAGGTTCAAACTTTGATATCATTATGTTGTAAAGAAGAGTATATGGAAGAGTTTCACTGAGCTCCAAAATTAGGATTTCTTGTTCTGATGTATTTGTTTAATTAGAACTGAGCAAAATGAATTAAGAATATGATAGCAATTTCATAATATCGTAAGGTTATTATTGAATTACAAAAAGATAGGAACAAACACTTAAATATTGTGAGAAAAGGACGAGTTCAGAATTAAATTAATATTTTCTCTTTTCATATACTTATTTGATTATGATTGAGACAAACAATTAATTAATAATTATCATATAAAAAAGAAAGTATATAATATTAATTTTCAAAAGATTGCAAAGGTATTATTGCAATTCCAAAAAAAATAATTTCCTATTTTTCTTATTATATATCAATAATGTGGATACATATTTTGACCACCATGGGCAGAAACTTTCCATCGGTTAACTCACTAGATTGACCATCAATATTACCATCAATTGAAAATATAAAAGAAAAAAGCAAACCTAATTAACAAATGGCAACTATCCATGGAACAGGCCTGGTCATGTTCATCTGTTATGTATAACTTCAGCATAAAATGGAGAAATTATCATGTCTAACTTAATATCCTTATCATAGATTCATAGAAATGACTTACATACCGTGGAGCATTTTTCAGAACCTCAAACTCTTCCTCGGTTGGCAATGCCTGACCAAACACATCTTTTGGCCTGTTTTTCCTTTTATCTTCTGCAGTGCTTTCCCTAGATTCAGGTCTGAAAAGCCACATGATCATGAAAAAATTTGTATATAGTGTAAAGAAGGGTATGAATTAAGACAAAAGGAAAGTTCTTGTCAGCATTGCAAGGCAGATGAATGGCTCAACATTGTAGGAGAAACTGAATTTCTGGAGAGTGTGATAGAAAAAAACAAACAAGGTTATTGTAACAACTTGTACACAGTTGACACAACGACCATGCACCTAACAATTAAATCAAAACAAAAGTAGAATACAATCATGAAGTTCACACAAAAGTGTTTGCAGCTGAAGTACCATGTGTTGCTTGAGAATACCCCAAGAAATAAGATTAGGACCAAAAAAGACAACATAACTACATGATGAGTAGTGATCACCATGGTAACCCACCCAATCCTCAACACTATAGATTGTTAAGAGAAAACTTGACAAGCAACAAATGAACAGTCAATGGGAAAAGTTGAGCTTGAGAGAATGTGGAATATGCTTGACAACAATCCAATGTGTGTTAATTGGCACTGACATATATCATCAAACCTTGCTCACAAAGTAACTAAGATCTGGTCTTGTAAGACTGATGTATTGCAAAGCTATAACAACATGATGATGTAATGTAGGATGCTTAAATAAGGTTCCCCATATGGTAAGAGGAGGCAATCACATAGGGATGGGCATTGGCTTGGAGTCAAGCAAATGCATATACAATGTGTGAGAGAAAATTGATGATATATTTGTGCTGAGATAAAAAAATTCCATCAAAATGCATATACACTTCAAGTCCCAATATTGTCGTATGTCCAATACTGTGATGACTGGGGGGAGGGTGCATCAAAATGGTGTATGTCCATCACCAATGTCCATGACTGCATGGAAGTCCTTCCGCAAAGTCCATTAATATATCCTCCCATATTCTACCAAGAATTGGCAATAGTTGGAGCAATCCAATTGAGTATACATTCTCCACCTTCATCCATTTGCATGTTCCACAATCTTAGATGTATCATTGAACATTGACTCTCATCCCCCTCCAACAAAATAAGTACTTAATCAGTAGAAGGTTTGCTCGTACCTGTTGTGCCCAACTGATGTAGTGTTGTGAAATTCCACCAGGATCTTCCAACATAAAGGAAATTCCACACCCAAAATCAGTTGCCCCTTGAAAAAAAACAATCCATCATGACAAGTATATTTAAAAGGGTCAAGTTGTTCTTCCTTCCATTTCTTCCAAAGTTCCTAGAGATCACCTTCTTCCTGATAATTTTCTTTGACAACTTGCATGCAGTCCTTCTCTAGTATCAACATGGCTTGGATCTCAAGCCTCTCCTCTTCCCACTTAAAATGCCCCCACCTATATTCGATGGAGATATCATATTCCATTAGCTTCACCACCCACTTTTGTTAAGTCAGAGTGTGCACTCATTGTTCTATCAAGTATTGAAGGTTCTACTAATCTGTTCAAATCACAAATCTTTGGCCAAGCGAATACGATCTCCATTTTCATACAACAAAGAGAATTGTCATCATTTCCTTAACATACGCAAACATTTCACTCTGCCAATCACTAAAAGCATGACTCACATAAGCTATAGGTTTCCAATCTTGCATGAGAATTGCTTTGATCCCCAAGTTCAAGGCATTAAACTCCACGACAAAGATTTTCTGAAAATTTGGCAAGGCCAAAATGGGAGTGTTAATTAACACACATTTTTTAGGTCTTTAAAGGCTTGTTGGGCTTGATCATTGCATTTAAGCCAATCTTTCTTGAGCAAATTCACCAACAAGGCAACGATTGAACAATAGTGAGCAATAAATATCCAATAATACCGAAACAATTCCAGAAACGATCAAAGAGCCTTGACATTGTTGGGGACCGCCACTCTTTGATGCTTTTGATTTTCTTGAGTTGTGGCCAGACCTATCTACCCCCTACCACATGCCCTAAGTATTCAATCTTGGTTAATACAAATTGACATTTGCTCACCTTGGAAAAAAATTGTTGCTCCTTGAAGATTTAAAGAACCTGTTGTAGTTGTCATTGATGCTCCTCCAATGTTTTGCTATATATCAAGGTGTCGTTGAAAAAGACGATGATTGATTTTCACAAATAAGGTTGGAAGACTTCATTTATGATTGACTGAAAGGTGAAAGAGAATTCGTTAACCTGAAGGGCATTATAACAAATTTGTAATCTCCCTCATGTGTATGAAATGCCATCTTGCCCACATCATTAAGATGAATTCTAATCTAGTGGTATCTCGAATGAAAGTCAAGCCTTGAGAAGTACCTCACCTTTGCTAGTTCATTCAACAATTCTTCAAACACAGCTAACAGAAATTGGCCTTTGATCTTATTCCAATTCAACTTCCGGTAGTCAATGTAAAACCTCCAAGACTCGTCCTTCTGGATTAACAAAACTAAGGCTAAGTGCAAGTTGTTGCTTGGGTGAATAATGTCTGCCCATAAGAATTCCTCCACTTGTTTCTTGATCTCCCTCTTCTAGAAATGAGGGTGTATCTATAGGGTGACACTAATCCTGCTCTCAATTCATCCTTTTATGGGAATCTAATGATCTTCGACTCTAGGAGTTGGAAGCCCAAAGAGTGCACTTGACAAACCACCCTGTAGGGTTGCCATTGCCATTATAGATAGGAAAATTTAGCTTTAACGAATATTAAGGCAAAAAACCTTCTCTAAAGCTCATGCTACTTTTCCCTAACTCTCCTATTAAGTCTCGTAGCTAGCATCCCCTCCAACAATGTCTTAATTTCTTCCATCATCTTTTTCATCATGGCTCAACACTCCTATACTTCCTTCTATTGGTTGCTCAACAACTTCATAAGCATCCACAACTTGTCAACTTCCATGGACCCACCCACAGCCGGCATCCTCTCCAACAATGACTTAATTGCTCCCAACATTTCTTTCATCATGGGTCAATATTCCTATGCTTCCTTCCATTGGTTGCTCAACAGCTTCATAAGCATCACCCACAACTTGTCAGTTTCCATGATTCACCTAGCTCTAATACCAGATCATTTGGTCTTGAACTTCTTTGTGCAACTAGCAAAGTCTCATAGACCTTCACACAAACTGTGACAATTGGCAGGAAATTTTAGAGTTCACTGACATCAGATCTAAAGGGAGACTTAAGAGACATTTGTGTCTTTGGAAAGGATGAGAAATGATAAAAAATAATAAAACATTTGACTTATTCTTTCTTACATTTTTCTATACTTTTCAAATACACAAAACCTCCCGTAGCGATTCCCTCATTGAACCTCCACATGATGGAGCACCGTCAGTGGGATACCTCTAACCTCAGTTGATGCAAGGTGAAAAGAACAAGGTGGAATTAAATTGGGCAGAAAGTTCTCGCCTGTTTCTCTCTTGAGGATGCATTTATAGTGCAGTTTGTTACACGACGGTCAAACCACATTGGCTAGCCACCATGCCACGTGGACTCCTTTATGACAACGATTAAGAATAAGATAAGTCTATATCAGATATTTACATTATCAAGGGAGTAGAGTTCGTATCAGGTCCAACGTCACTGACTCGACTGGATTCCTTCTTCTGGTCAGCGATCTCTGCAGCTTTTGCGCTCTCTGCATTGTAACCAGGTGGACGTACGTACATAAAGCTCACTGCTTTCATCATCTCCATCTGTCAACAAACAAGTGAGAGAAATGAGGCCAAAATTTTGTTGACATGAAGAAGAAAGAGAGAGAGAACTGAATATGCATCAGCAAGTGAGAAGAATGTGAAGAAAACCTTATCCTTTTCCTTCTTGGAAACAAGTGTAGTCTGGCGGAAGAATTCCTGCTCCTTGGCAAACTACAACAGCAGAAACACGGTGAGATAGACAAATCAGGGAAAATAGACGAGGAGAAACCCTAAAATAGTGAGGAAAAAATGTAGGAAACAATTTTCTACCTCTCTGGCGACTTCCTCGGTCCTTCTTTGTCTCTGCGCGTGGGTTTGCTCGGCGATCCACTTGCGCTTCTGATTGGGATAGGAGAGAGGATGCCACGGTTTCTGGTTGAGGTAGTTGTGACTCCACGCCGTTCCCGACTTGGACTTGTAGTCCACCTCTCCCGTGCCGACGGCTCCTCCTCCCACCTTGTCCGAGAACCTCTTACTCAACCGCGGCCCTCGTCCGCCCCCTTCTTCCTCCGCCATCTCTCTTTTTCCTTCGCCGGGTTCCCTCTCTCGCCAATCTCCGACAGAAATATCAAAGAAAATTGCTAAATACAATATTCTAGACAACGTTTTAATTTACTTGCACAAAACATTTTTAATTTTTAATTAAATTAAAAGAGAAAAATACCTCCAAGAAAGTAATATTCTAGACAACGTTCATTAATATTTTTTGATTTAAAATACAATATAAATTGATCGAATTTAAGAATTTAGATTATAAGATTTCTCAAAAATGATCCCAAATAAAATTTACCGTCGGGTGAGGGATCTGGGATTGGTAGCGATGGCGGGCCGACGGGATTAGTGCAGTGCAAGCAGCCAGAGAATTCTGTGTGAGAATGGGATAGGGATAACCTACGATTCCAACTCTATCCTGCCCTCATCCACCACTTATTAGAGAAGCAGAGGTTGGCTTAGGGAACCTGGATTTGGATTTGGTGATCTCATCCATTGGGAGAAAATAAGATCGTTCTATGTGGAAGCGCGGCACATCACCGTCGCTAGAAGCGCATGGCGCCCTTGCTCTGGTGCAGTTGTGCTATGGCGGCTACCACGTCATCACGAAGGCTGCCTTGGAAGAAGGAGTTAACCGTCTCGTTTTCTGCGTCTACCGTGATCTCATCGCCCTATCCATCCTTGCCCCCATCGCATTCCACCACGATAGGAATTTGTACGTATCTTCTCCTTCATCTTCCTTTCTTAATTCTGGAGAAATTCTGGTTCTCACCGTTACTTATCTCTGTTGCTTTCATCGTTGACTGCAGAAGACCCCACCTTCCACTCACTCGCCACCTCCTCGTCTCCTTTTTTCTCCTCGGTCTCACTGGGTGAGCTTTCGAAGGATCTCTTTTTCGTACGCAAATAAACTCCAGATCCGAACGACCGAATGGACAAACGAATTTTTTCATCTTCATCTTCTCTTGTGCATCAGGATCTTCGGGAACCAGCTGCTGTTTCTCCTCGGTCTTGGCTACACCAATCCTACCTATGCTGCTGCAATTCAGCCGGCAATACCTATTTTCACCTTTATCTTAGCTGCTGCCATGGGGTAAACAACCTTATTCCTAATTAAGTAATTATTGAAAGGTGTTCTTTCTTTCCAACAGTTCTGGTCTCAGCCCTTTTTCGTTTGCCTCGATCCAGTGCCGAAAGAGTGGATGTTCGTAGACATGAAGGACGGGTCAAGATTGGGGGCACCCTCCTGTGCGTCTTCGGTGCCGTATTCATGGCTCTTTACAAGGGCCCATCCCTGCTTGGTGTGGTTGACTCCCGTGCTCCAGCTGGCCCTACTTCCATGCTTCAGTCCCAGTCACTTACTAACTCCAATTTTTTCAGCCAATGGAACCTTGGAGTATTGTGCTTGATAGGCAATTGCTTATGCATGGCTGTTTATCTAGCTCTACAGGTACTTCACCTTTCAATCTTTTTTCGTTTGCATTGTGTTGCTGCTTAATGCAAAAACATGTCTGCTTCAATTTGGCCAAATGAAAGATCGAACTACTCATTTTCAACCAACTAAGTTAAAAGGGCAGTCCAGTAGACTTGTTTGGATATCAAGTTTCTCTGTGATGCATCAAGGGTTTTACATAACGTGCTAACACCTGTTTTACAATTGGAAAAATGAAACCTTTACTTGTGTCATCATTTTGGGTCAGAACCTCCCACACATGAAATAGTCTTTGCATATGTTGGAATGATCTATGGCTGTGAAGCAGTTTTCATCCTTACTTTTCTGCCTAATCTTCATCTTAAGCATATTCTGTTTAAGCTACAAAAGCCTCTGACTGGAGTTCAGAGTAAGCAGTGCTTCTAAATATGAATGATGTTTACACTTCTAAACAAGTAACCCTGTTGAAAGCATTTTTTTACTAAAATGCATCTTTCTAATTGCTCATCAAATTCATCTAGGCTATATGGATGTTTACTAAGCTAAGTGATCTGATTGGATGTGATAGGTTGTACACCTAGAAATCCTAATTGTTACATATCTCATTGTTTAAAAAAGGAATTTCTAAATGCTAATGTTGTCTACAACTTCAGGCTCCAGTTTTGGTCAAGTACCCAGCCAGCTTATCAGTCACTGCATACTCATACTTTTTTGGTACTATTTTGATGGTATTATCGGTGCTATTAGCAACCAAGGAATTGGCAGATTGGATGTTAACATGGTCAGAGATGATTGCAGTTATATATGCTGTAAGGATCTCAATATCATCTTTATGCTTTCATCTGAATTGATTCTATGAAATCCAGCTCATCTAGAAGTTCTATATTTTGCAAGTTGTACCATTGTAGATCCTTATTAGTTATAAATTAGCATATTTTCTCTTCCAATGTGAACACTGCAATTTAATACAATCTGCACAATGCATATCATGGAAACATTCAGTTCCCTCTATTCATACACTGATGTATATTCACTTCAACCAAATAAAATGTTGCTTTTTGTCTATGTAGAGGAAGAATGGGAAGATTTTATTGTCCAATTCATGAAAAAATTCTATATAAGCTAAAATAATCACATTAAAACCATATAAATATCAGTGACCTTTTGACTTTAGCTAGTTTCCCTAAAGCCAAAATTAAAGGAAAAGTACATGCTTGGTGGAAGAAATGCTAGGATAGAAGTTTCATCTCCATGATGGGATTCTTTAAAGCAATTTATTGACATAATAATTCACCTCTGAATTGTAATCATCCACATCTACTCGCAATTTCTGCAATATAAAGGCTTCCAAGCAATTTATAGTTGCATGGCCTGATTTTCCATTATCTTGCAGATAGTGTTTTTTTTAAAATTTTGAAATTATTTGATCACATATTTGGAAATCTATGGGTCACTTTACTGGTCATTTAATGTTGATTTAAATTTAAGTATTTTGAAAATTTTCTTACTGCTGATTCAAGCATTTTTTTTGAAGCACACAGTAAAAGCCTAAAATGTCACGTTTAGTAGAACTGAGAGTATGTGGAAAATATATTTTGGTAATACAAATACAATGATGCTTTATTCAATCCACCTGTCAAAATTACATACTCTGCCTTTTCAGAGTGGAACAAATTCATCGATGAACCATGATCAAAACAAGTAGATAAGAACTTGATATTAATCGTTAACAGTTGAGATAAACATACATCTATTTTTTCGGCTTTGACAATATGCAAACAAATGCTCATAGATTTCACAGATTACATAACACAACACATCCAAATATAACAATATAACATAGCACATCCTCTTATTACATTACAATTAATACACTTAATACAATATGTATGATATTTTAAAGAATGCCTATGAGCAAGATATGGGATTCATAATTTTAAAGAAATTATTAAATGGCTCAAGAATTTTTTTTCTTTTCACTTTTCATGTTAGTTTTATTCTTGTTTATTTATGTGTTAGTGTAACTAATATTGCTATATAGCCAAGTTCTAATATACCTGGTTAGGTTGTACATTTCTCTGTTTTCTTCAGATTATTTCACCTTTTTGCAAAATATGCTGCCAAATTTGTTGTTGGCATCTTCACTACTGTGGACCTTGTATGACCATCATCTGATAGTTTCTTCCTTGCTCTATTGTAATGTAAAGTGTTTTACACTCATGTTGTTACTTCACTACCTATTCTTGCAAAATATAAATTTACTATGAAAATTTGTCGTCTATCATAGTTGGGACTTGAAAAAGGACTAACCTCAGTTGCTTCTCCAGGGAGTCATTGCTTCTGCTCTCAATTATGGCCTTTTGACGTGGTCTAACAAAATCTTAGGCCCTGCAATTGTGGCTCTGTATAATCCACTTCAACCCTTAACTTCTGCCATATTGTCCAAAGTTTTCCTTGGAAGTTCCATTTATCTAGGAAGGCATGTTTTTTTTCTTCATGTGTTCAACCTTTTGTTTATTTCTAATGTTCATGATTTTCTCTAGTTGAAAACCACTCGCAATTATCAGACATTAAAAGCTTTTGCAAAGGTGGTGGTAAAAGTTTCTATAAATGATGTCTTCATGAAATTGCAGTTAAATTTTTAGTAGAGTTTATATCATTTCCATATTCTCAAGTGCTTAACCAGGATGAGCAACAGACACCTGCACAAACTTATATGTAGTCACATCTATGACAACTCCGATCAATATTTAATATTGTAATATCTGCTACTGCTTCTAGTATGTATCTCTTGTTTAAAAAATGCCCCAGTACAATTAGTTTGTACAAACCGTTGATTATTTAATTGACCTACATTAGCCTTTTCACTTTAATGTATCCATGCAGCTGGCTGATATTGTCCATTTACATTCGCTTTCATTCTTTATCCTAACTAAGATAGTTTGATGCGCTTGTCACCAGCATCATTGGAGGAATTTCCATCATTGCCGGCTTGTACCTGGTTACTTGGGCAAAGTATAAAGATAGAGAAGCAACTTCTGTAGTTCATTCTATGCAGCACGACTCTGAACCTCATGTTCAAGAGGATTTACCATTTCTCTTTGAAGGGAATACTTCATTTGAATCCAGAACAACATTTCTTAGGCCTAGGTGTTTGTAAAATTGGCTTCGAAAATGATAATATATACACACATTGCATCCGTGTATGTCATTTCAATCACACTAAGAAGTCATTTTGATGATATATTTGAATCTATTGCTACCTGAATTGATATTTTTAGTTTTTTACTGTTTTATTTTGACATTCCTAGGGCAAGTCAAAGGAAAAATAACATGTCTTACTTTATGTTACTACAAGCATTTATTATTGATCTTGCATTCATCTTCTCTTTCTCAAGCATATGAGTATGAGCAAGAATTTGCTATCTCAAATGTCTTCTTTCATGTGTTTTACCGATCATAATACATTAATGTGATATATGATTGTTGATTGGGTGCGCATGACAAAATGATATTTGTGGAATCAGGGGATAGGAAATCACCTCTCTATGTCTTGCTCCCCATTTCTCTTTGAAGGAAAATATTTTGGTCCAAAATTTGTTAGGGACTAAATCTTTGGTCCTTAATTCATAAAAATAAGATTGTTAAGAAAATTTTTCTCGATTGATTTTGGTGATATAAAACAAGACCTAGATTAACGTAGCAAGGCCAAGAATATGAACAAAGAGAACAGAGAAATCATCAAAGAAGCAAGGATAATATTGTTAAAGGAAATTATATAAAGATAGAGTGAAGAAAAGAACAATCTTACACATCATTTATAGATGACGTTTACACATTATCATTTATAAAGATTGATGTATGTTGTACTGTAAGTTTTAAGATGAAGTTGTAAATTTTTGAAAAACTTTTTTCATGTTAGGATATTCATATAGGATACATAAATGCACGCTACAGGGAAAAGTGTTGTGACGGGTATATATTCATCACTATTTATATGCTGTAGCAATGAATCATATTTAATATATTGGTAGATAACATCCATCACCATATATACTAACATAATCAATTGTTCATTCGCCATTGCAAGTCACCCATTGTGATAGATGCCACTATTACTACATGTACTACTGTATGAAATTTTAATTAATAATTGCAAGTACATGATGTCTATTATAGAACCTATAAATACAGATTGTATCCATAGGAAATTGTAAGTTAAAAATCAAATTTCTCGATAAAATGCAAGAAGTGACTTGAAATTGTGAATAGTGATATTAAACAATTTTCAAAGTAGAAATATGCACATCATATCCACTCCAACACTACTAAAATTTCTTTTAAGACAAATAACAAAAGATGGTGTTCAATGAAATGCAGAACTTCAAATAAAGATTGCAACAAGAATTCAACACCCATTTAATACCAAATTCAACACCAAATTTCACAAAACACAAGTTAAAATTCAACAATTGTTTCAGCAACAATTTGGTGTGAATTCTCCACACAAAAACTCAAAACAAGCTGTGAAAACTTTGAACGAATCCTGCACTAATTTCAGCAACACAAATATGCACCAATGTTCACTAAAAATCACACCTAATCAATCACAAACACGAATCCTGCAAGATTAAATTTCGCTTGATACAGAAGGTTCCAATCCCACCAGCACCAAAGTGTTACAAATCAAAAATAAAAATTGGCATGATGGAGATCTCAAAAGAGACCTTCCAAAAAGTGTCATATGGTGTATATTCCAAAACTACAAAGGCTAGATGTCATTTGTAGGACCTCCAACCCATAAGATGGCACAAATCCTGAAAGCAAGGAAGTAGCAAAGCCAGCAACCAAAAAAGACAACTAACAAAAGAAATTATGGTTGCGCTGACCTAGAGGAGACTCCTTAAGGAAAAGGAGCCTCCCTTCAGATGAAGTGCAATGGGATAAATCAAAACATTTGGAACATCTGAATGCCATCAGCATTGAAATATAGACGACATCAACAACGAATTTCTAAGCAAAAGTCCAGCATCAGCATCATAATTTTAAGAAAATTCCAGCATCTGCATCATAATTTCCAGCAATGAATTTTTGTAGGAAAATAAAAACTGTAGGCCACATCAGCAACAAACATTCTGACTTCAGCAACATAATTCTAAAGGAATCCCAACATCAGCAATTTAAAACTGAACACAAAGCAGCCATCAACATCAAATTTCTAATCAATATCCCAGCATTGGCATCATATTTTCAAGAGATTTCTAGCATCAGCATCAAATTTTCCAGGATTTATGCACATCAACAACAAAATTTCCAGGATTTATACACATCAACAACAAATATTCTAGTAATTTTCCAACATCAGCAACAACACTTAAAATCCATGATTTGTGTGCAGCCACCTTCTTCGAAGCCAATATTTGACATTATCAGGTAACTCCCCAAAGATGTGTAATAACCTAACTTTAATCAAAGAAGCCTGTTTTGAAAAACGCGAGTACATCTATGCTTCCACAGCTCCCAAAAAACCATAGCAATCAAGAATTTAGCAAACTCCAAAACATTCTTTCTGTTAGAAATAGTTAAACATTTCCAGACCTATCTATTCCAATAAGCACCAGAAAGTCTATCAAGGCCCAAAAGAGCATAGCATCAATTTTTGACCATACTAGCCATGCCATTGTGAAAAAATAAATGAATAGTAGTTTCAATTTGATTATTAGTCTCACATTAGTTACAAGGACTAGTGTGTAGTAGATACTATGGTAATCTCATGGCTGATTAACAACATCAAACTGGCAATCTCTCGAAGTATGGCAATGATTGAGTCAATGAAAAAGAATTAAGATACTTTACGGGTATAGATACAAGAAGAACATCTCTTGTATTTTTAAGGTATATGAGCAACTCTTTAGCATACATCAAAGGGGGTGTTTGCTCTAGAACCACTTCACAGGCTTTCTAGTTTCACAGGCTTTCTAGTTTTGATGGATGAACTTGAGGTGCTCTAGTTAGTTTCCAATCCCTAAACCTTATGCTAGCACTAGGCAAACTTTATATTGCAACCTTTCTTCATAAATGGCTCTTCTTTATTATTTTTACACGTTGATAGATTAATTTAAAATTTTATTAAATCATGTATCTTATTTTGCTTTTTTGTAGGTTATCTTTTCTTGTCTTTGAATGTTAATTAGTTTAATATCAGTCTTTACATTATTTTATTTAAATAAGGGTTTAAAGGCATGAGAGGATACTGTTCATTTTTTGGAACATGATATTATTGTCTTTTTATGTGACTACTCATACTTATCTAAGGCATAAGTAATCAATTACTCAATGATTTTTAAATTACAACCCACTTATATCTAACTATCTATTCCTCCAATCCTTTTTATGTGAACACCCTTTCTTGTATGAGGAATGGGTGCCCAGTTACTCAAACTGGAGAGTCTTATTTTTCATTTCATTTACTTTTCTTTTATTTTCTTCTTTCCTTCTCTTTTCCTTTGAGACAACCTTAAGAGTGACATCTCGAGCAAACATTGTCTCCTTTCTTTTTAACTCACAATTATATGTTCAAAATACATTTTTTCCTTAATCAAAAATCACAATGCAAGTACAACAAAACATATGAAATCTTATTAAAAAAATAATGCTATCTTTTTGATCTATTTCCCTCTTGAGGTTTAAAAGAATCTCTACATTAAAACTACTCAAAGATCACAATTAAAGGTAATTATCCAGTTCCTAATGACTAAAGTTTTATGGGCAGTCCCCTAAAATTTCAAAACCAAATTCAAAAGAAGTGAAAAAAATTACAAAATAAAAATAATTGTTGAATGAAACCTCTTCTATCATACTTCAACTCTTACAAGGCTTTATTCAGAGATCACCTTAGAGAACAAAATGAAATGCATTTTAAAATGTGAGCAATCTAAGATACAAAATATATCGTTAGTCTCAAATTGGTTAAAATATTGATCACAAAAAATAGAAAGTTTCATGGGATGAAAATCAAATAACAATCATGAAGCAAACCTTCAAAGAAATGGTAGCCCCTGAGGTGGCCCCGATGTCATATCCGACAAACAAACCACCGAACGCTGGGAACAAAAACCAACATACCTGACCGAAAATAAAAAATGAGAATAATTGCCCGAAAAAACACGTCCAATACTTCCTTAGAATCCAACAACAAACACAACTCACAAAACTCACGGGAGGATCGTGGAAGACCAGGAAAACTCCTCGTCCATCCACTGGAAACCACGTCACCCGACGAAGAATGAACCAAGAAAGGGGCCGGTTCTCCTACATGACATCGGGAGTTCATCTAAAGCAAAAAGAAAAGATCTATTAGGATCTTTGACAGCTAAAGACGGGAGAAGCACTTACTCCCTTGTGCGTTGGAGCCTCTCTAGGAAGGAGAGAGACGGGATTTGTTGGCCTTCTCCCGGGAATGGATGTGGCGGAGTTGGATCGGGAGGCGGGATCGCGGGGAGGAGGACTGGTATGGAGTGGAGTGCGGCGCAGGGGTCAAGAAATAATACTCGCGTGCTTCTTTTTCCCTTTCTTTTGGAATTTTTTTTTTTCATTTTTCGCCGTTCCTTTTTTTTTTTTAAAAAAGAGAACGTTTGTTTGCCGTTTTTTAATTAAAATTGAAGTTAAAATTATATGGTAGTTTTTTTTGTTTTTTTGGTTAGAGTTGATATTTTCTAGAGTTAAATTATGCTTTTTATATTATAATAATTTTTTTTGGTTAGAATTAGATTTTTTATAGTTAAATTATATTTATTTAAATTTATGATGATGTAATTTTAACAACATTTTTTATAATGTCTTAAATTTTTTTATGAATGTTTTAGCATTTTTTTTAAAAAAATTTATTACGTTACAAAAAATACGCAATTTTTATTACAAAGAAAACATTTTTTACAATGTTACAATAAATCTTGCAATGTTACAAAAAATGAGACTTTTTTTCTCCTTTCAGCTTCAATGTCAATAATGTTTTTTTACAATGTTACAAAAATTATATACTTATTTATTACAATGAGAATATTTTTGAATAATATTACAACAAATCTTACAATGTTATAAAAAATGATAGACTTTTTTTCCATTTTAGTCTTTAATGTCAATAATTTTTTTTACAACATTACAAAAAATTATACACTTTTTTATTATAATGAAAACATTTTGTACAATATTATAACATTTTTGAATAACATTTTATTATTTTTTACGATATTACAACAAATCTTATAATATTTTTTTAAAATGAAAAACTTTTTTTCTCATGTCAATAATTATTTTTTACAATATTATAAAATATTATATACTTCTTTATTATAATGAGAATTTTTTTGCAATGTCGACATCTTTTTATAATGACAATTGTGGTCTGATTTTTTCCATTTTTGCTTTTTCAGTTGAAAGTGTTTTTATAAGGATTTTGTGTGTTAACTAATAAGAAAACAGGAGAGAACGTGAAATTAAAATGATAATTTTGTTGTGATTCTTGTATATTCTTGGACATTGGTAAAGTTTAAATATTTAATTGATTTTTAGTACTTATGTAAAATTAATCTGTGCTTTCTTTATAAATCTTAAAGTGAACTATTCATGTAATAATTATAAGTTATTTTTAAATTTCAAATACAAAATAGTTATTTTTATAAATTATTTACAATAAATATTATAAAAAATATATAAATATTTATTTAATATTGAACTTATGAATTTGAAAATAAGTTATTTAACTTTTGTTCAATTCAATTTTTACATGTGTATAAATACTTGTGCAGTTACATATTACAATGAATGTCAATGTTACTAATGACGTAGAGGAAATGCTTGAAAAGGAGTCAATGTTACTAATGATGTAGAGGAAATGCTTGAAGATATATATAATATGATTCAATAGATCAATGAAAGGGTAGAAGGTCATAACCAAAGATATAAATATGTTAAAGACTTCTATAATTGTGTACTCGATGTTAGTAGAATAATATTATAGATTCAAAAAGAATACAAGGCTAACTTTTATAGTGAAGTTATTTCATATCAAATGTTTGACACATTGCAGTAATTCAACATTTAATATGTTACTTGAGTTATTCAAAAATGTATTTCTAGTGGGTTTAGAATTTATAGTAAATGTTTAGGGTACAGAGTTTGAGTTTTTTCTTTTAAAAAAAAATCTAAATCTCCACTATTTTATTCATTAGATTGAGGTAGCCTGCAAAAGTGTGTGATTACAGAGATAGGGGGACTAGGCCAAAACCCCATAAAAAAGGGAAACATATAACCCTTAAACTACATGACTAGGCCAGAAAAAAAAGAACCCAAGGGCAATAACAAAAAGACTTACATGAAGGTAACCAGAAAAAACCAAAAATAGTTTGACAAAAGGATTAGCATCCTGATGGAATGCAACGAAAAAGTAGCCCAAAAGTGTGTTTGTTACTAGTTGGAGAAAAAAATTCCACCAGCCACCTACAAAAACACTAGAAACATACCTTGAGTTGAGCACCCACGAACCACGTGAAAAAACCCACCATACAACTACTGTCAAAGTAGCTACTAGCCATGTTAGCACCTTGAGTACATCAATAGTCCTAGCAGTCTTCCTCATGTAGTAAACCCAAGTGCCCTCCATCATACCACCACACATCCATCCTCAAGTGGTGTAGAAACAAAACTTCGTCAACTTTAGAAGCCTCTTGTTAGCTTGTATCCACCCATGCATACAGAAAAACATGTTGACGAAGGAATTTCAATCCAATGTCCTCCATAGAAAAAAAGGAACCAACATGTCAGCTTATTACATAAATGAAAGAAGCAGAATAGCAAATGAAAGACACTATATTTTCCCATGAAAGGCATATAGTCTAGGGATTAGGGTTTAGTAGTTAGAGTTCAGGGTTTAGAGTTTACGGTTTAGGTTTTAGAGTTTAAGGTTAGAGTTTACGGTTTAGGTTTTAGAGTTAAGGGTTTACGTTAGGTTTTATAGTTTAGGGTTTAGGGTTTAGGGGTTTAGGGGTTAGGGTTTAGGGTTTAGCTTTTAGAGTCTAGGGTTTAGGGTTTAGGGTTAGGGTTTAGGGTTAAGGGTTTAGGGTTTAGGTTTAGGGTTAAGGTTAGGGTTAGGGTTTAGGGTTTAGGGGTTAGGGGTTAGGGGTTAGGGGTTAGGGGTTAGGGTTTAGGGTTTAGGGTTTAGGGTTTAGGGGTTAGGGGTTAGGGTTTAGGGTTTAGGGTTAGGGTTTAGGGTTAGGGTTTAGGGTTTAG
>JAMKPZ010001467.1:0-52901 GCA_024699675.1 Amphibolis antarctica | reverse complement strand
AATTAGGTGTTTTCTAGTGATTTTGTAGCCCTTACCTTTTGGCTTTTTTGCATCCTCATCTTTCTGTACATACATTCTTACTATTTTTGGTTAGTTTTGTTTCCACTAGATGTGGTAGCAGGCTTCTGGTGTTGGTGTGTTTACCCATTTGGACATAGGAGAGATGACTGGGAGCAGTGCTGTGTGGTGGGTGGTTTCTCCCCTTCTTTTTTCCTTAGCATAGGGCTAACCTTCCTTCCATGACCACTGTTCACCTTATCTGCCACCATGTTGCTGCCAACTCACCTCATTGTATGTCCACAATCCCCTCTACCCCTATCCTTCTTACATCTCACTTTGTGACCCCTCATTGTTGAAGACTCTAGGTTGCTCTCTACCATTGATAATGCGTTGAAGACCCTAAGGTTGTGTGTGTCCCCATGGGAATATCTTATTTTCACTGTGTATTTGGACAGATTTTGTCCAGCATTCAGCCTGTTGCAGTTGTTTAAACCAATCAGACTGTTTTTGTGGTTCATTTGGTTTGTTTAGTGGACATATGACATCATTGCAACATCTTGTGAATCACTTGTGAAAAATCTCAGTTGGATATTTCATTCATAAGTTAGAGAAATCTTTTTCAATTGGTTTTAATGATATGTGTGAAATTTTGTAGACAAAAGATCTTGCAGGAAATGTAAAATAATAGGGATAAATATGATTATGATTGAGAAAAAATCAAATGTGCTTTTACTCTATAGGGGAGCTTAGGTTGTATACTAAGAAAACCTTAGAGAACATGTTCGAAAAGTCCATTTGAGCCTAAAAAGGATCGACATTTACTCTTCTGATATTCGTTTTTTGAATTAGAATGGTAGAAAACCTATTCCTAGAATGGACTGACAAATTGAATATTCGGATACTTTTTTCATGCACTGTTAGGATATTAGAAAATCTACACCTAGAACAAATTAACGTTTCAGCTTTTTAGCAAATCCAATAGCTAGCTGCTAAACCAACAAACCAACGATCTAGGAAATTGGGAACCCTTTTTACCAAAAACTAGTCATTGACAGGTGACTGTTGGATATTCACTCTTATAAATACACACCCTAAGTTCACTTGAAAATAACTTTTGCAACATGAACAACTTGTACATGACTTTGAACATTCATAAACTCTTTTGGTGCTCCCAGACATTCAAGGCCTGTGGATTTCACTTCGATTTCTTCTCAAATAGCTAGAACTCAAAAAGATTATTAGCTTTCGTTTTTGCAAGAGTACTTTGTGTTATATTATGATTTACTTATCTCATCAGATTGTGGTGAGGACTTTTTGGTGTTTAGGAAACTCCTTTGGTTTAAGGAGGACCTTGATAGATTTTTGCCAAGGGTAGGCTTGACAGATTGGTCAAAACAGTTGAGGTTGGGTGTAAACTGTAAATTACATAGGATTGTAGTGGTGGGATATTGGCCCTTTAAGCAACACCAATTAGTGAAAAACGTCAAGCAGAAACTTGGAGTGGAGTAGTCATTTTGGTGAACCATTATAAAAATATGTCTTTCATTTTGTGCATCATTTATATCATATTGTGACTATTTAAGTAGTGATACAATCAATCTATGATCAAACTCCATTCATCATTATGACCATTCCTTTAAAATTGTGTGATTTGTGCTTATTTGACTCAAATTGTGTCATTGTATGCCAATCAAACTAAAATCAAACCTTAAAATTGATCAAATTTGTGCATACATTATAAATACTCATTATTGATCCTCTTCTAGTAAGTCAAATCAATCTTTACATAAGCAACAAGGCTTGTATATATAGATGCTACATGAAGATAATAAATACACCAACAATGTGAGACTAAACTCACTTAAACATAGCATTACTTGAATTTATGTAAGGATTCATTTATTCCTAAACTACCCATCAAGCTGAAGTATTCAGTTTATTTATGTATGAGTATACATAAATAAATTATAATAAAATAAAAAAAGAGATACATAATAGACAGACATAACTAGAAGTGATAGTAATGTTGTCTAAAGAAACATACCAAGAGGTTTACGTTCTTACGAATACTAATACAATTATCATCAATCATTCAGCAAAAGAAATTTTATGTCGATTATTACTTGAGGTATTCTATAAACCTCAAATCTTGTGAAAAACACTGAACTTTGACAAAGCAACAATATTATAACATCAATACTCACATGAGAAAAATATAAGTAATTAGTTGGAGATTAATAATAGAGTATTAAACTTGTATCTTTTTTTCTTACACTATTTTTATTTTTTTCTTCTTTTTCTTCTTTCCTCCTTCCTTTTTGTTCTTTTTTCCTTTTTTCCTTATTTTTTCTTTCCATCTCTCCCTTTTTTATATACACACTACCTTTTTCTTCATTTGCTTGTTTTCCTTTCTACAATTCTAATGGGTGCAGGTGGTAGTAGCAAAGCATGGGGTTAGAGCATCTCTTCTTGAGCCTAGTAGTCAATTTAGTGATAGAGTGATAGAGCAAAAGAAGTCAAGAGGTTCAACAAAGGTGATGCATAAGAGGAAGGTGTTTGCAGTGGTGAATAGTAACGAAAGTTGTGCACAATGGTAGAAAGAAAGAAAAAGCTATAGAAGACATGCACACAGATTGTGCTGCTGCATCATTACTAGGAGGTGCATAGGTGATACAGTTATGGGTGAACTTAGTAGAGAAATCAGCTGCTAGAAAACAAGAAGATAAATGTAATAAAAGAAGGGAAACAAAAAGAAGGGAGGTGGCCACCAAGGAAAGAAAAAAACTCCAAGCATCAAGCGATGATGATGGAGGTGTTGCAACTAATGGTGCATTGTTGTGGAGGTGAAGAGAGAGGATTAGGGTTTTTGGAGAGAGGTTTTTTGGTAGATTAGGTTTTGAAGAGAGTTTCTGGAGAATCCAATGGCTAGAGGATGATTAATGGTGGATGTACAAAGGTAGTGGTGGTTGTGAGTGAACTTAATAGAGAAATCGCTTGCTAGAAAACCAGAAGACAAACACAATAGCATTGCGTATCGATCCTTCATCTTGCAGTAAAAGAAGGGAAACAAGAAGAAGGGAAGTGGTCACCAAGGAAAGATAAAAATGAACTCCAAGCATTAGGTGGTGACAATGGAGGTGTTACAATTGATGGTGCATTGTTGTGGAGGTGAAGAGAGAGGATTAGGGTTTTTGGAGAGAATATTTTTGGTAGATTAGCTTAAAGAGTGGATGTAGCCTAAGTTGTGAGGTGAACTGCTATAAATTTCATTTGTTTCTATGGTTTGTGCTTTCATTTATATTTGTATTACTTCTGCATTGCATTTATTCATAAATAATGCATATAATTATTTGATTCATTTAGCATTTATCAAAAAGCACTATTTATTATCTTCTAAGTGAAGTTAATTGATCCTAATAGATTTGAAACATGTTTAAGAGTATGTATGGGCATGAAAAAGTTTTTTGTAATTTTGAGATACATGAGTAGCTCTTAAGGTTATCGATGTTTATGCTTCACTATTAAATGAGTTGGAGGTGCACTAGCCATTTGTCACAGAAATCTCCATGATGAAGGAATACCTTTAGGAGCTTTTGTGGTTATTTTCTTGACTGAGTTCAATTTCACAATTACATCAATGAGCTTAGCACTTAATTTCCCTGCTCTCTGTCTACAGATGCCTTCAATTTCTAGTTTTGCCTTGCAGTCCATGTTTAGTCCCTTTGAAATCAATAGTATATATAACTTGGCATCAAATCAGTTTAGCACTTAATTTCAAGAACATTACTTGAGAGTGTTTCAGAATATGGGCGGCTTATATTACATGTTTTCCATGAAGTAAACGACTTGTAAGTATTTGGTATCACTGGATATTATTAAATGAAGAAATTTGACTTGACTAAATTTTCACTCGTAATTTTACTGTTTCCGTAGATTTTTTTACATTATTTTCTAATGTTCTCCTAACTTGTTATAAGACTAATGGAGCTTGAGGAGGGATCTGGAACTGAAGCCAGTGATTCACAGTTGCTCGAAAAGTGCTATGACATGGTTAATATGGAGGAGCATCACAGGTTTAGTTAATCTATCCCATTGATTCAGTAACTGATTTAAATATGTTGCTTTCCATTAATTGCCTTCTTTCAGACAAATATACAAATCCAAACTAGGATTGTCAATAGGGTTGCGTTGAGATCTACACTTGCAGACTATTCAGATGTGGATCAGGTTTGCAAGTACATAAGCTCAATTGACGTAAATAAATTACAAGTTATTCCCTGAGTCATCTTTTGAGCCTCTTGCGAGGTTGAGATGAAAAATGGTGAATTAGTATACATGAGGCTTTGCAAACGTGGGTTCTCGTTCATCTATAGAGGGTTCACTCGTACTAATGTAAAAAAAGAAGAAGAATAATTTAATTCTCTTGGGAGATTTGGTTTTGAAAATAACATCTACCGTGAAACCTATGTAAAATCAGCAATATGAATTTCATTGAGGCATGACAGTTTTACCATATGCGCTTCTCACAATTGAGAACAGGAGATAAGAAATAATTTCCTTGATGTCCTAGTTCTTGATAAGGATGATATCCTCTTGGTTATCAATTCTGAAGGATTTTAAAATCCTTAGAATCAAAAGTAATTATTTTAGAAAATTTGAGCATTTTAAAAAACAGAATTATTGGAACTTGGAATGCTCTCACATTGGAAAAAGTGAGAACCATACTTACACATGCAAGGAAAGATTCTCTACTTACTAATTGGAGTTGAATTAGATACATTTAAACAGTAAAAAATCAATCAAGATAGCTTAGTTAACTAGAAGCAGAAATATTCATAATTTCTATTAAAATTCAAATTTTGATAAATACAAAAACTACTGTTATCAAAAAAAACATTTAAAAAATAGCTTAATCATTCTTGGCAAAAGAAATAATTTTTAACTACTTTAATATAGGCTTGCACGCCAACACTCTTAATTTCTATCTGAAAGGCTTATTCTTTAGCTGCTGTATTGATTGTCAGTCCTCAGCATTCTCCATACCTGTTTGACATTAAAATATTAGAAATTCGATTTAGTATAAGAGGAAATTTTAAATATGGTGGTTACCGAAGCAGTCACATCTCACTGTTTTGTGTGCATTTTGCATCCATGCCCCTATTTTTAAAAATTATAACAGGACCTGTATAGAGGAAAATTGTAGAAAAAAACAATTGAAGTCAAGTAATGACAATAATCTGGCTGTGAAAAAAGTGAAAGAAAGTTTACCTGAAAAAATAAAAATGGGAGCTTAACCATAATGAAAAATCCCCCTAGTATAGCATTGGAAAGTTGTTTTTGTAGGATGATGATTGCTAAAATCACCTTTTTCCTTTTCTTTACGATCATAGTGTCCAAAAGTTACAAATGTTACATTACATCTTCTACTTTGTAATTATCATGAATTTCTCTTTTAACGACGTCAAAAGAATATATTAAATTGATCCAAACCTTTTTGATATATTATTGCCAAATAAAAGATATGTAATTGTTCCATTAAGAGGATTTTTTTAAGCCTTGGGCAAAGTTTTCACAAATGTTGAGCTAGTTCGGTCTGACCATTGACATGCCTAATCTAAAATGGTTACCGGCTTTCAAATCATCAGCATTCATCATCTTTTATGTTGTATATTTCGAGACGAACAAAAATAGTTGGAACAGTAATGATCCAAGAATACAATGTGGCACATGGAAGTTTTGTGATTAAAAGATAAAAAACCCATTTTATAGAGAATGACCGTACTTCATTTAACCTATTTTCTACGGTTACAAAGGTAAATATGAATTGGAACAAAAAAAAAAAAAAAACCATTTGGAGGCACATGCTTTGGCATTTTTTAGGAATGATACCACATGCAATGCATAATTTCTAAGAATGACGAGCTATTTTGTCTTTTTGACAACATATATTGAACATCGTATGTGCAATTGTTCCAGTTATTTATGCTCAGCTGCAGTGCTGTTAGATTGATGCTTTAATCTCTGAATCGTGCGTGTTGCAGCACAAATGGCGACTATGCAGGTGAAGAAAAGATGAGCAGAAATAAGTGGTCGTGCATTGTTTATCGAAGAGGTCAGAAGCAGCTTGCTCGTCTATTCCTGAAGGAGGCGGAACACGTACTAGATTTGTGCTTAAGCGAGCAGGTTGTACTGCTGCTGTGATTCTGTCCACTCTTGCTTTCAACCCAACTTGCTTATAATTCGAATACGTGATTTTACAAATCAAATATCTAAACCCATCAATCCATGTTTCAGGTGACAGCAGTTTTGTAAGAAACCCCTGCGATTCCGTTTTGGATTCGACGTTCATGCTGGTGTTGCCCTTCAGAGTTTACAAGGTAGACGCTACGAAAAGAGGATTTTGAACTCAATCAAACAAGGGGCTAATTTATTTGGAAACAAAGCCGAAGCCTCCTCCCCTCGATCTGTATTTTGTTGATGTTTTTGAATTGCAGCTCAGAAAATGTTACTATAAGTGGATAGGAATATTAGAATAATTGTAGAAACTATGAACCGCACACTTTATATTATAAAAGGACATCTCATATTAATTCAAATTTGATGTTTTACTGTTAAAATTTTATTTTAAAATTAATTGATTAGTATAAAAAAAATTACAAATAATATAAGAATTTTAGTTTCACTTGTCATTTTATTTTTTTCAATACACATTTGTATTTGTAAGTTCCTCGTTAAAATATTTTACTAACGTTTAATGTCTTATATAATAATTAACTTAATATTATGTGAATTTTTTATATATTAAGTTTAATTTATTTTATATATTTACTGGGATTATTTTAACACTTTCTTTTATGACTTATTTTTAATTTTTTATATTTACAAGTGAATGTGCGTGAATTTCAATATTAAATTAAAATTCTATCTAAAAATTAATTGATCGGTGAAAAAGACTTACCATAGATAATTTTAGTTTTACTTATCTGATGTGATACTATTATATCATATCTGATGTAATGTGCGTGAATCTATTTTTTTTATATCATATCGAAATATCATCTTAAAATTAATTAATTATAAATAGAAGAATTATTTATATATTAAATTTAATATTTTAACATTTTTTCTCATTTATAACTTATTTTAAAATTCTTTTCATGTATACATAAGTGTATATACGTAAACTAGTTTTACTATCAATTCTTAAGATCGGATCTTCGAAATACTACACCAAAATCCGAGGTTACGGATCGATTGATGATCATGTCCAAGAAATAGAACTGGTGGTGGTGGAGCATTTCAAGCTTGGAAGGATGTGGTTGTGCCGATAAGAATTAAGAAAGAAGCAACCACGCTCTGAGCCTACCATTTCCGCCAACTCCTGGCCTCCGGAAGCATCCGCGTTCTCTCCCACATGGTGTGTGCCCTCCGGCCCTTAGATCTCACTCCCACCACCCCTGCAACTCCTTCGAAGCCTCGTCGGCGCTCTCCATGCCGCCGCCGCCTCCTCCTCTCCCCCATCGAACCACAACCCAGAGGTGTGGCCGTCGCTTCCTGCGCCAGCACCGGACCACTGGAGTCCACCCCTGCAGCAGGCCACGCCTCTGGTGCGTGCAGCGTCGATTTCCAGACGCTGGGGGGCTGCAGGCTCGGCATCTCCCGGTACCCAGACTTCCACTACACCGCCGAAGGAGGCAGAGGGTCTGCAAACGGGACCAGGAGGTGGAGGAACGACGCCGCGTTGGTCTCTGGGGACGTCGTGGTTTCTTTCGACGTGGCTACACTCCATGTCCCACCTCTGATGAGCAAGACCACCACGTTCCTTGGCCTGCCGTTGCCACCATTCTTGAAGATCGACATCGTGCCGGAGTCTCTTGGCGGCGTCATAAACAGAGATACCGGAAAGGTTGATTAGGATTTTTGATTAAGGCAAATCTCAATCAATAGTTTTGGTAAATTACTGTAAGTATACATGTACATACGCAGGTTGACTTGGAATTCAAGGCGAAATTTTGGTTCTCGGTAGGAAAGCTGTACAATGCTCCGCCTCTGATCGTGACGACAAACTTGACTTCCGAGGAGGTGAGGGGACAGACAAGAGGGGGGAAAGGAGAGAGGCTGGACGGAGGAGGAAGGTGTAGACTGGCCGGAGTTGCGACGGTGGAGCCGATCGGCGACCTTCTCATGGATTCCTTCCTCGCCCTCCCAACCGAATGCCTTGCCCTCTTGAATGCCACACTTCTGATATCTGATTTCAGTTGATGAGAGGTACAGAAGAAAACACGATAGTATCAGTATTGTCGGAAAAAATAATCTCACCTGGAAAATATGAGTAGAATCGAGAGATTTATATATGAGTTTTTGTTGGTTAGTTAATTAATTTTAATAAAATAAAATTTACATAATATTAAAATTAATTTACATATGTTATACGTATACTCTGATAAAGGCTTCCAAGTGTAAATATGTATTGAAAAAAATAATTTTATATCACAAATAATGTGTAGAATTCAAACAGTTTGAAACACCCGTGTTCAACTTCTCTCTCACCATTGTTGATATTGTAACCTGGTTGTTTATGTTAACTGTTGGTTGTAAGACAACAAAAACCTTACTTTGTAATTCTCATTTTGAGGGCTTAAGATTGTGTTTTGTATCAAGAATTCGAGATGTTTGGGTCTCATTGGGTTTCAACGGAAAAATTATCCCTAAATATACCCAAAGAAACACAAGAGTAACCGCGTCACGATTCATCGCGCCGAGGGATATGATCACCGAAAATTTTTCCGTTGAAAGAGAGGCAGAGAGATGGGTACCAGCTCGTATTCTCGCAGGCCGAAGAGAAGAAGCAGAAAAGAGTGGCCCAGCGTAAAAGTTTCTGCACTGAATCTGTTTGACGGAATGTCAGAGTGCCGTCCACCACCATTCACGTGTGAGATTTAAAAGACCTACCAAAAGCATATATGTACTAGTTGAATTAAATCTCAGTCATTTGTTATTTATAATACTTTTTTACTGTAGGTGTAAAATTTGTTATTTATAATTGAAATTTATACTTCACGCTTTTTTTTTTTCTCACGGACAAGCTCATGAATAAATTACATTTTTTTTTGAAATATTTTATGTTACAATGCTAGGTCAAAGACTTTTTCAAAAATTATTATTTTAAGATAATTTTACTATATTAGTAAAATTTTAAAATCAAGACCATACATTTTTAGTAAAAGAGTATTCAACTCACTTGGTAAACATTTTTTTTACTGTACATCATACTTTTTTACTATAAATTATAACTAGTAACATTTATCAAATAATGTTAACATTTTACGTAAAAAATTATAACAAAAGTTTATATCGTAAATAGTATAATTTTTAAACAAATAACGACTACATTTAGTAATGAGTTGAATTTACATATTTCATCGTTATTATATAAATTCTTATATAAAAATTTTTAACTTATAATTTATTATATAATTTTAATATTATTTAAAAAATATTTTTAATTTTAAATTTTTATAATTATTAAAATTAAAATACCTTATTACAAAAATATATCACTTTACCGAACACTGATAAATTACAATGACAAAATCAACAAAGCACACCTACCCCGTACAAATCCAACGTAAAGGGTGTTCGTCACGTGACTTACACGTACATCTGATAACTGTAGATAAGGCCGCTTGACGGTGGACATCGATATCCAAACCCCAAATCTCACCGCCCTTCCCACTAATTTGAGCGCGCAATTTTAAAAATGGAAAAACATAGCAATAATTAATTAATAACAGTTTCCTTCCTTTTCCAAAAAATATTAATATTAATAATACTTTCCTTGTTTCTGTGCGATTATTACCATTATGCCCCTACTTTTCTTGAAATAAAAAAAAAGGAAAAATTGTGGTTCTCGTCTTCTTTTGCCTCCTCTGCGCGCTAACCAGAGGCAGAGGAGAGGTGTCGGAGGTGAGGTGGGGGACCAGGGGGTGAGGAGTGGGATTGTTCGATTCCGACGAGTTCTTACTTGCACTTCACCGGGGTAGGGCGAAGTTTGGGAAGGACGCGCACGGCCGCTCGCTGATGGTGGCGGCGGTGGCAGTGGCTTTCCAGAGGCGGCGGCACCAGGACCGCTGCCTCATTCCCGGATTCTCGGCGTATTCCTACGTCACCGGCGGGGCGTTGCTTCTTCTTCTCTTCCTCGCGGTGCTCTCGTTCCTCGTGCCTCCTCTGCTCGACCACCCCTCCTTTCCCAATCCCCACCGGGACGGTGGCAGCGCACACGAGGAACGTCGCCGCGTTGCGGATCCTGCTCCCCTCTCGCCTCGCCTGGTACTGTTATTTTTTGTTGTCTATGGTGATGATGGAGTTTTTGTTTTTTGCACTGATGCTGATGGGGTTGACTGCAGTTTGTGAACTCGTTCGGGCTTAAGAAGAAGGTTGTTGCCGCCGAATCTTTCGTCGTTCCGGTGAGACCTGTTTCATTTGTATGTGTTTCATTTCATTTCTTTTTTTCGGCACGTCTTCGGTCTTTACCTTCTCCGTAGGGCTTTAGTTCGAGATGGACAACTAATAGAGCTCTCGTTGTCTTCGGTTTGGTCCTGTTTTGCTTGCTTATCTTGCTTGGCGTGGGTGGTGCAGAGCGGAGGAGGAGTTTCGGCGCATGAACTATGGAAGTCGAAACGTTCCAAGTATTATTTCGGATGCAGCAACTCCACTGAAAAATTTCCAAGTGCGTGTGGCCCTTTTTTGTTGATTTTGATACGGTGGACGTTTGTCAATTTCAATCTCTCTTTGCATCATTTTCTAATTTGACTTCTACTTCGTCATCATGATTTTTAAATGCAATAATGTATTTTGAGAGAAAGTTTGGACTCTAAAATGGTTAATGTATCGGTATTTTCTTTTCCCAAGAAAGGTTTTCATGGGTATTTTTCACTGGCAGAAGTGGAAGCAATCACACACAGTAATAGATACTTGATGATTGCTACAAGTGGAGGTTTAAATCAGCAAAGAACTGGGGTATGAGCAATCTTCTTGTTTGTCTTTATTTAGCTCTAGTACAAGTACAAATCAAAGTGTATTCTTGTAAGATCCCTTTCCAACTGAATAAATCAAAGTGTTTTTCTACGCTACGCCTTCAATTACAAACTTGGGTTGATAGATCATGCAGATAATAACGCAACTAACAAATTATTCTCCTTGGTGTTCTTGTAGTCTACCTTCTCATGATGATGATGATGATACCATTATTGTTGTTGTTGTTAGATGAAATAATGTATTAGGGTTTTAGATGTATGTGGGTTTAGTTCCACATTGGTTAAGTGTTTCTCATCCTCTTTGTGTAGCCTCTATTTATAGAAGAATTGTTATTCTAATGATATACTACCTTACCTCATTTCTTGTGTTCCAACATGGTGTTAGAGTTTAGGTTTTGAGAATTCATTAAAGGCGAAAGATCTAGGTAGGGAGGAGAGAATCCCTAACCATACTATTTTGCCAACCACCACCACCATCAGGTTACCATCAACACCCTCCCCCCCTATGTTGACCACCCCTATTCCTCATGTTTGCCACTCCTACTTTCCATTTCCCTACTCTGCCTTCCTCTCCAACATTGTTGGTAGTAAATCACACAAAAGAACAAGGATAGAGGATCAAAGTTCGCTCATCAAAGACCAGACAAATAGGTTTCATGATCATATACATAGAGATGTTGCTTCTCAAGTTCCTTGTCGAACTCCTAGATTACCTCCTCATGTCTACATCAGCATCTTCTACTTTCATCTCCACCAGGAACCTTCTTGTGACAGTGTGCACAACAATTGGGACAATCATAGGCATTGATTGCTGGCGAACCACCAAGTGTTGCTCCTTCCTCTTTAGTCAATACTTGAGGTTGTCTATCCTGATGACGGACTTTCTTGAAAATTCTTCCCAACTTAGACTCTCCATTGCTATTGAAGGAAGCTTTGAAGTCTCATCGTTTTTTTTTATTATCTGAAGTGTCATTGTTTTTTTTTTATAATCTGAAGTCTCATTGTTACTTGCATCCATTAGGGTTGTAAAGGAGGAGATCAATGAATGAAGAAAGTGGTTGTGCATACATGAAGGGAAAAAAAGGGGAAGGAGAAGAGAAGAGAAAGAAAAGAAATGAAAGAGAAAATTGGAAGGAGGAGAGAAATCAAACAAGAAAAAAATGGAAAGAAAAAGAAAAATTGAGAAAAAAGGAGGAAGAAAAAAAGGAGAAAGGAGGAAAAATAAAATAAAATGATGGAAGTAAAAAAGGAGAAAAAAGGCAGAAAAAATGTTTAATACTCCATTATTAATTTTCAAACTAAATTACCTGTATTTTTCTCATGTGAGTATTGATGTCATAGCAGTATGGCTTGGTCAAAGTTGTATGTTCTCTATGAAATTTGGGATTTGTAGAATATCCTAAATAAAAATCCATATTAGATCTCTTTTATTGGATGATTAATAATGATTGTTTTAGTATTTGTAATAGCATATTTATGCAAGCCTCTTAGTGTGTGCATGTTATCCTAATGATATGTAACTTCACCCCATTTATTGTGTTTCAACAATTATCATCATCATTATTATTATTAAGGAATGGATTGTAATTAGAAGAAGTAAGATGTATGTATGTAACTAGCAATCATTGGCCACTGAATCTTCCACAAGCCATCAAGTGTTCTTGCTCCTAGTTATAAGCTTAAATTATCTAAAATTTAAATATTTTAATATGAAAAATAAATATTCAAATTTTAAATTTTCCAAAACTTAAAGTATTTTAGATAAAATATAAAATATTTAAAATATTAAAATATCTAAAAATGTTCCTTGATATGAACTTAAACTATCTCAAACTTATATATTTAAATATGAGAAATAAATATTCGAATATTAAAATCTCAACATGCTCCTAGATATGATCATAAACTATCTAGAACTTTAATATTTGAATATGAGAAATAAATATTCAAATATTAAAATCTTAAAAAATGTTCCTAGATATGAGCTTAAATTGTCTAAACCTTAAAACATTTTAGATAAAAACATATAAATGTCTGAAATATTTAAAATTCCTAACTGCACAATATGTAAAGGTGTGCCTTCCAAATGGTCAAGATATTCTCCTAGACACGAGTATAAATTGTTCAAAATTTAGAGAAAATCAATATTTTCTTTCCTTTAAGTTGTAGAATGATATTTTGTACTTTCTTCTCTACAAGTAATGCAGTTTTACATTTTTGTTGTCTTGTATACATTTTGATATAATATAACACGATACAAATGAGACATCCTTTTTTTAAGAAAGTGTAAGATGTGAAGTTATTTTTATTAACTATTGAGAGCTCTCCAACGTAAATATACATCCAAATAAACAAACCTATCATCTGAGGAAATTCTCATGTTAGACACCATTATATCATGTGCATCAACTAATATATGCTTTAGCAATATAGGCAATTATTTAATATCCGTTAACCATGTTATGTTGAGTTTCTGATATCCAATGAGAGAATTCTAACATTAATCTGTATCACCATTATGATTGATTCAGTTTGTTTTTAGCTCAAATAGGCTGAAGATTGCAACTCCCAATTTGTCGCTGAATGCCATACATATTGTCTGCATCTTCAAAACTGTATTTTGGTGTGGTTTATTGATCTGTAGAAGGTTTTATCTGCATTTAGGCATCACCCAGTATAGTTTTATTTCAAATTGACCTATGGAAATATGAATTTCTGGTGTTTTCCATGGTTTTTCAGATAACTGATGCTGTTGTTGCAGCACGCATTCTTAATGCAACACTTATTGTTCCCAAGCTTGACCAAAAATCTTTCTGGAAAGATGCTAGGTCTGTTTTGAATTCCATTACTTAATCAATTACCTGTTGCTTTTAATTGTTTCATCATCCTAACAAGCTGACATTTCATGCTTCATTTCTCTGCTTGAATATGCAGCAATTTCACTGAAATTTTTGACGTTGATTGGTTCATCACATCACTTTTAAAAGATGTTAAAATTTTGAGACAACTCCCAAAGAAGGGGGGAAAATATTTTTCTACTCCATATAACATGCGAGTTCCAAGGAAGTGCACTCCAAGATGCTATCAAAATCGTGTCTTACCACCTCTTCTGAAAAAACATGTAAGAGCTATAGTCTCCAATCATGCAAGAGCTTTAGAGTTTAGGGCTATTCTATTAAAATGACCATTGATTGACATACACAGGAAATGGCTTTGTTTGTCGAGTGCATACAAATTTGTTTCACTTTTCACATTCTCTGTGATGTCAAAGTGATTTGATGTATATGTTGCTGCAAATTAATAATAAGCTTACATTTTCCATTGCCAATGTAGGTTGTTCAGCTGACAAAGTTTGATTACAGGCTTGCAAACAAGTTGGATGTTGATTTGCAAAAGCTTAGATGTAGAGTTAATTATCATGCATTAAAATTTACCGATCCAATACTTGAAATGGGAAATATGTTGATCCAGAGAATGAGAAAAAGAAGCAAGCATTTCATTGCTTTGCACCTCAGGTAAACCTCTTGTGTCATTATTCATTGAAATAGATCTCTGTTCTTCACATACGTGAATTTCATCATGTATTATAACATCTTTTGGTTTGATTCTGTTTTCCTAGCGAAATATTTGTGCCTGTGAATCTGTGATTGGAAAATTGCATAGAAGATGGTGTTTGTGTTGGTACCACATTTTTGATGCTAGTGTTCTTTATTTCAGATTTGAACCTGATATGCTTGCTTTTTCTGGATGCTATTATGGTGGAGGAGGAAAGGAAAGAAGAGATCTAGGTGCAATTCGCAAGAGGTGGAAAACCTTACATGTAAGATAAATGTTTGCATTTGTTTTGGTTTGGTGGAAGAAAGTCATCTTGGTTTTTTTTTTCTTGATACTTGGCATATTCCAAATTTAGCAGACGAAAAACCCAGAGAAGGAACGGAGGCATGGTAAGTGTCCCCTTACCCCGGAAGAGGTTGGTCTTATGTTAAGAGCACTGGGCTTTGGAAACGATGTCCACATCTATGTGGCATCCGGTGAGGTATATGGTGGAGAGGAGACATTGGCACCTCTTAAAGCTCTATTTCCCAATTTTTATTCTAAAGAAACTTTAGCCACCGATGAGGAGTTGGCACCATTTTTATCATTCTCTTCTCGCATGGCTGCTCTTGATTTCATCGTTTGTGATGGAAGTGATGTTTTTGTGTCAAACAACAACGGAAACATGGCAAGAATACTGGCTGGCCGAAGGTGTGAGTCATTCTCTTCCAGTTTACATGCTCTTATAGTATCTATTTACCATGAATTCTTGTTGTCGCTGAACAGGAGGTATTTTGGACACAAGAGGACGATTAGACCCAACGCCAAAAAGCTT
This sequence comes from Amphibolis antarctica, assembly GCA_024699675.1. Classification (NCBI taxonomy): domain Eukaryota; kingdom Viridiplantae; phylum Streptophyta; class Magnoliopsida; order Alismatales; family Cymodoceaceae; genus Amphibolis; species Amphibolis antarctica. The sequence goes on along the minus strand of JAMKPZ010001467.1, from coordinate 37,496 downwards.
TACTCACTCTTCCTGATTCGTACAAGCATGACCTGGGAGGCATTTGCATCCAAGATACGCACTAATCAAAGAGGCTTCATGGGAGAACCCAATGAAGTGAGAGCAGGTAGAGGGGAATTTCATGAGAATCCTTCCACGTGCATATGTGAGAGTGCTGAGGCTGCTGCAATGGAGCCAAGGTCGAGAAGCAAGCCCAAGGCGTCTGATAGAGTCAAAATTGGAAAGTCCGACAGAAATTATTTTGAGCCATACGATCATTTTTCCGATGAGGAGCCCGATTGGCCTGACGTGGATGATGACACCCTAGAGAAAGGATCTGCCCATGGAATCGAATCTGAATACGATCTTTTCGTCAGGTCTGAAGAGCCAGAGTTGGAGGAGATGCTTTCAGACTAGAAAATTTTGAAGGTATCAACCAACTTTTGACCACCTTTTGGTACAATAGTGATTGATAATATATGCTCAGACTGAGATGGTTGACAGGCCTGGAGCATAAAGTTTTGTAGCGGGTAAGCACTCTTCTTCCTACCTTAGTCTTTGGGTGGAGCATTGATAATATCAGCAACGTCGAACTCACCACAACCCTTCCCATTTCCTGCCTAAGTTAAAGGTCCCATTTCTCCTCTGTAAAATTGCTTCTTACTTTTCTTTACCGTGTAAATTCTACGTCAACTGCTGTACGCAGAACTTGGTCGAGAAACATGAGACATGGGAATATCTGCTGCTGTTGCATGGAAGGAGCAGAATGAAGTAGAAATGCGAACAGTAAGTTTCTGTCGGATAATATAGTTTCATATTGAAAATAATGTAATGAATTAGGACTCATGTAATACTTTGAGTTTTTTTTATTAATTAATTTTTTTATTAATCAATTGATTTTAACAAGGTGAATTTTCACAGTTCTTTGGATTTTAAAGTCTAAGATTTAAGAAGTTAAAGATTTTAGGAATTCAGTAATTGGATGTTAATCGTGTAATGGTATATAAATGTACATTTGATTTTAGAGAAAGTACAAAGTTTAACTTCAAATGGTAATCATTAATTAATAGGCTAAGTCGCCTTTATGTTCTTCCCTAAAAATGAAAGTGGAATTAGATTGTGAAATTTGTGGTGAAATTTTTAGCATTTTTCCGTGGGTTTGTGCTTTCTCGATTAGGTTTTCTTCTTATGGTATATTGAAATAAAACACTTGCTTTGCTCAGAAGTCTATTAAATTTCTCTTTAGGATGGGGGAATAATTAAGGTCTAAGTTAATTTTGTAAATGAAATTGAAGTTACATATTTATTAATTAAGATGATGAAAATTTATATATTAAAATTTATATAATAATTTTAAAAATCAATTGAAATTGATCTCAAACAAACTTAAGATGTCGTTTATTTTTCTTTACTTAGTATTCTTATTTTTATGTTAATATTTTTATGTTTCAATTTATTTTTTTTATTAAAATTATTATTTTTTCACTTTTAAAGTAAAAGATTGAGGTTGGCTCGTTCAAGTTAATTTCCCGTCGAAGATGGATCGATTACACAATTTCTTCTACTCAAGAGGAGTTGACGAATCTCCATCCATGTGCACACGACAAGAAGAACAAAATAACGGAGGAGAAGGATTCTACTAAAAAGAGAATAATCTCCCGATCTCTACAAGTCCATGGTATGATTTGATTACAGAACTGAGTTGGATGGGTTTTGGGTTTTGGAATGTCAGCAGCTGCCGGCGTTCAGCAGCGTCACTCTGTTGCGAATCATCACCTGAAACAAGCGCTCCAATCCATCCTCCATGGTCGAAACCTTGCACTCCATTTCTTTCAATTGCCTCTGCACCTCCACCACATCAACGCCTTCGCCGGAGATTCTTTTGCGGAGGTTCGTAAGATCACACGACCAGGTCCAGCAAAGGGATCTCGTCGCCTTGTGGTGTTTTGTGGACGACGACGACGACATCGCTTTGGAGACCAAGCTCCAGTACCCACCAGCGGTCGTTGGTCGTCTCGGTGTGCCGGAGGCCAGAGCAGCGAAGACGGAAGCGTACACCGTGACCGTCAGCTGCCTCACTTCCCTCAACGCTCTGATCGCCAGATCGCCGTCACCGTCCCGCCGAGGATACTCGTTGGCGCACCTCTCCCCCATCTGCTTCAGCTCCTTCAACGACCTCTCCACCTCCTTCCCCAACTCCTGCAGCACCTTTCTCTCGGTGGCCGCGCCGTCGCACCTCCTCCTCGTTCGGATCGCGGATTGCAGCTCCACCGCCCGTTGTTTCACCAGATCCAAAGAATCTCTGGCGGAGCAGCACATGTCCAGCAACCTCACCGAACCGTCCAGCTCCTCCGCCATCCAACACTCCTGCCTGCTCCGACCCACGTCTTTCTGGGCCTGCGGCATCTTCAGGATCTCCCCCACGCACGAGTGTAACTTCGCCAACCGTCGAACACCGTCGGACAATGCCGCGGTGCTGTCGACGTCGGCCGCCCGTGCTTGCTCCACCCATGTCTTCACCTCCTGCACTTGGTCCTCGAACTGCTGGGCAATGGGATGGGATCGAGGCGGAAGACTTGTGCATCGAGCGTGGTAAGGCGGCTGAGTCGCCATTGATCGATCAGCTCGTTCTGCTTAATGCTTTCTGCTATCTTGCTTGGCCACTACTCGATCTACTTGTGTGTGTATATATACACACACACACACACAAAACTCTCTTCTTCTTTTTTCCTTTTTTTTTCTTTTGCCTCCAAGGAGACATTATTGAAGCAAGCGGGCAGACGATGATTTGGGCAGATTCCGCTTGTCTCACGCATATCCATCTATCATCTATATGTATATCTAATACATATTATAATACACGAGACAAAAAGAATCCTGCCCAGATCAACAAACATGTGTTCCCTTGCCCTACCTTCAGAAAAAAAGAAGAAGAAAATCAACATCCACGTGACGATTAATGCAGAGCTTGATGTATTATTAATTGCATGTTAGCAGCTGTGTATCTCCGACAACATGCACAGAAGCTGTCGATTGAGGTCTCATCTGGTTATATGGTAACGAGAATGAAATTAATTTTTTTCAAATTTATATATATTATCGTTATCACGTGAATCTTTAGATATAAATGTTTAACACGTAATTTATCGTAGAGTTTAATTTTATTTATTTTAATTTTAATTTTTTATAATTTTCAAGTTAACTTCATAGTTACCGGGAAAAATGGTTTTACATAAAAATAATAAATAAAATTAATTTCTTTATATTACTTATACGTCTATTATCTACTAATCAATTAATTTTAATAAGATAAAATCTATATTATATCAAGGTAATCTACATACACTCCAATGAGAAGTTTAGAAGTATATTGGAAAAAATAGTAACAATAGGTGAAATGTAGACCTCTAAGTCTTTTTATATTAATTAATTAATTTTAATAAAGTAAAATCTACAATAATAATTGTCTCGTTATCAAAATGATAACCATAAATTAAGTCATAACTAATTAATAGATGTTCATTTATGTAAAATTAAATTATAATTAATGTACTTAATACTTAAGTAATGTCGGTCTAACATTTTACTCCAAATAAATGTTTATTCATGTTAAATTAAATTATAATTGATGTATTTAATAAATTAACTTTAAATAATATGAAAGTACACTTATAAGTTGTCGTTAGATCCACGCTAACTTTAGTAATTTACATAGTTTCGTATTCCATTCAATGATTGGGAAAGAAGAATTAATAAGAAGACGATTGGAAAGAAAAATTACAAGTAAAATGTGATTTTTTTTTCGTGTTAAAATAAAAGTGTTGCTTTCGAGTGAGTAAAATTGACGAGAAGACGATTTAGAAAAGGAATCACATATGAAATCGAAGAAAAGAGGAATCGTAAATAAAATATAATTTTTTTTTTCACGTTAAAATAAAAGAACTACTTTTACGTAGGTGAAATTGGCAAGAGTTTTTTTTATACTTTCTCTCAACCTTTTCCTTTGTTGATTTTTATCATCACCATCTATCCAATGGTCATCTATAAAAGTAACTTTTATAAGTGACTATTGAACCATTTTACTATATATATATATATATATATATATATAGGAATCACGTACGTATGAATGAGTTTCACCGTGCTTTCTTTAATAATAAGCCGTTCATGTATGTCGGCGACGTACCGAAGTGAAGCTGGCAATACTGCTTATATATATTGACGACAGGGAAGGGAATATGTTGAGATCTGCAGGAGCAGGGTCCTTAGTTAATTGCTTCTAATAAAATGCCCTTGCGCTACCTTCTACCAACTAATTAAAAAATTCCTTAGTTGGTGGTCTATGTTGCAGGTGTGAAACTTAACGATATATGGTTAATTATTAATTAACATTGGCATCGTTTGTTTTTATTTTCAGTTAATTTTAAAAGTGAGATGAAATTAAAATTTAATGAAATTACATTACAATAATAATTAATATAGTAAAAATTTATATAATAATAATAACATATATAAGTACATACCAAGTTAAAATTAAAATAGGTAAAGTTATTCCCAAACATATCTAACGAAAATAATATAAAAATAATATAACGAAAATAATAAATATATATATTGACAGATCTAACTCTCTTTTGTAATAAATACAAAATTTGTCACTAAATTATTACTATACAAATTAATGACACATATAGTGATTGATTAAACTTTTTTTGTGATGAATACAAGATCCATCATTATAGAAGTATTTATAGTGATGGATGTTGATATTTATAGTGATGAATCGAAAAGTCTGTCACTATAAGTCATTTACAGTGACATATTAAATTTTCTTTTATAACTAATTCAAGATCCATCATTATAGAAAACATATAATGATAGATGAGATTTTACATCCGTCGTTATAAAGTAATTTTCTTGTAGTGATATAAGAAGTAAAAATCATAAGATCAATTGATTTACTTTCAAGTTTTCGTTGTAATAATAATAATAAGTACTAGTCAAGTCTTCTTTAGTATTTTACTAGAAGAATCACACGTGTCTTTCAATCAAATTAATAACATAAGTAACAACATAAATAAAAGTAAATCAAATTTTACCTAAAACAGACTTTTCAGCTTCAAAAAATTTTGTTATCAGTTCGATACTTCAACAATTGTGAAACTTGACAAAAATAAACTTTCACAGAATCTTAATTCATTGAAAAAAATTTGGTCTAAATAGATTTCATTTAACCCCTTGAACAAAACTTGAAACCTTCAAATTTACTTTCACCACCGGAGTTTTTATTTCAGGACATGAGAATAAAGTCCTTAATTAAGGGGGAGTTTGTGCTATTGAAAATTAATATAAAGAAAAATCTAAAAAAAAATGTATCGTAGAAATATTAAAAAATTAAAATATTTTAATTTTTTTTAAAATTAAATATAATTTTTTTAAATATAAAAATTAGTCTAAATTCTCATAAAAAAATTTATTTTCAGATTTTTAATATTTCAATAATTAAAAAAATTCCAATTCTTTTTTTTTCATATTTACAAAAGACAGAAACCTTCCTTAAGTTTTCAGAAAGTACAAAAAAAATAGCCGAGTGAGCTACTGACGTAAAAAGTATTTATTAAATTGGTGGGAAACATATATAATTCTAATATATCATTCATCCATGTTTGCAATCTAATAAAAAATTAAAGCTACGAGATTTGTGACGCAAAGATCTCAATTGGGCCTAGATATTTAATTCATTTTGACTGATATGATTCGATTTGAACTTTCTTTTCGGGCCGGTCCGGTGGACTTCGACCCATTGAATAAAACAAATTGAGTCGATCTCTTTTGTAATGGCAAATTCAACGGTCCGTCGGTTGATGACAAACTACAAGGAGGTTTTATATTTTAATTTACTAACCATTTTGATTTTTTTATAACATGCGAATAATATTTTAAAATTAGTAGAAATATTTTAGATAAAATAAAATCTAGTTTAAATGTAAAATATTTCAGAAGTTTTAATGTACAGATTCCAACTTTATTTGATGATAAGGTGTTTCAGCTTCAATAATAACTTTGGAGAGGAGTTAGAGAATATTTTTATAAATGATATTAAAGTTGTATAATCAATTATGAAGTGAGAATTTATGTAATAACGATAATATATAAAAATTTAGATACATTTATTTACACTTACTCTTAATTTTTAAAACAGATTGGAATGATTTTTGGAGTAACGCAAACAAATGCATGTGCTCTTGTTGTTACTATAGTCGTTCTTGAAAACTAATACATCTACTCTTATGCAATTCATTTTTCAAAGACATGAGAAGTGACTTTTATACCACTCTTTGCTGCTCCTAATCACTTCTCCATCGTAAGAAAAGACAACTCTACCTATTTACTTAAAATTCTTACAAAAAATAAAGAAAAAATTGAAAAAATATTACATAAAAAATTATAAGCTGCAATTCCTTTCAAACATTATTTTTTTTAAAACGTAACTACAATATCACATCTTAAGTTATAAGCTGCACTTTAAGACTAAAACACATGCATCCTAATTTGTAAAAAGCTAAAATGACTTGGGAACATAAAAGTTGAGAATTGGACGTGAAACATGTAAACTCAGATTTTATCTCCTTTACGGTGATACAGAAGTTTCGCACTCCATTAATGCTCAGCATCTCATCCTCTACACCTCCCTCGCGATTAAGAAACCTCATCATTTCCGTCGTCCACACACATTGCCTCCATCCATCGGTAGCCCACCACCAGCAGCCCCATCGAGTACACGAGGGAAATCAAGAATGGGGGGACGGGACCGGAAAAGGAAAAGGAAAAGAAGGTGGGGGTGAAGAGGATGAGAGGGAGGTGGACGCATCACCATGTATGGATTGGTCCTTAATTAATAATTATTACCCTATCTTTATCTCGAGTTGGAACATCTAAGGATAAGGACAGACTTTATTTGGTATAAGTTTTTTTAACTTTAAAAACATGAAAAAAAAGTAATTTCTTTAACCTTTTTATAAAACATCTTTTTGAATATCTTTTTAAACTTGTTTTGAAAAAATTGTATTGAAAATCATCTATTACATTGAAAGTGATTTTTGATTTAAATAGAAATATCATTATTACGTAAATTTTTATATACGAATTTTTCTTTTATAATTTATTATAAAATTTAATTTAATTTGATTACAAGACTTAATAAATCTTAATTTTTCATGTTATTCAAAATTAAAATACCTCGTTATTAAACGCCCACGTAAACTTTTCTAATCATATCACATATTGAACACCAATTTATAAGAATTTAATCAACTCCACACTTGAGTAATTGTATTCGTGGGAGATTAATTTGACATTAAGATTTGAATTATTCGTGACTCTGAATCGTTTCAAATTTAAGATATTTTTATTTTTTAAAAAATTAAATTTTTGTCAACGATAGACTTTAAATTTTTAACCGTAAACCTTAAATTCTAATACACTGAAATACAGTGGTTGTTTGATTATTCTTTCAATTAAAAGTGAGAGAAAGGTACAGGTCCCACTCAATTATTGCTAATCTCGGTTTAGATCATCTTTTCAACCAAAAAGACGTATCTTAAATTCAATCATATAACCCATGTTATTTAAAAAAAATTCCAATCTTCCCATCGTGAAATTTATACACGCAAAATTAATTTTAACTTTGAATGAAAATACATCGGTTATCTCAAAAACTCTTATTTCCTAGACACTCTCTGTGACATCATTTTTTTCCCACTTCCACGGAGAATATTTCAGTTTTACTGATTTAATTCTGTTGATTTTTACTATTCTTAATTTTAACTTTTCACAATTCTTTTAACTGATTCCGTAATAAATAAAGCAGAAATAAATGAAAGTTTTGTATATATTATACCTATTCTTTTATTCTATCAGTAATATTTATAAATAAATATACGTAAATTTATTTTGATATGAAATTATTATTTAACACCTGTGCTCCGGGGAGGTTGCTTATCAAGTGGCCTGCGGCACAAAAGGCTTTCGTCAACAAGGAAGCAGGCGTGGGCAGAAAAAGGGACACGTTTCTAAACCTGAGACGATAAGTGCAAAGATGTGGGGGCAACGCACCAACGATTTTGGTATATACCACCCGTCTAACTTTTCCGATACCACCATAAATATCTATCCGTGTTTTCATAGAATCTCCGTTTTCTGAAAATTATATAAAGTTTCGTTTGATAATTTTAATTATCTATGATTATTACAATTAAAGTGTCTTGATATCAAAGCCACCCATCAAATTGTATGACTACATGAAGGTAGTTATCGAACTCTTATTGAAATCAAGAGATGTAATATATATTAGTACTTGCAGCTCGCATTGGGAATGGTTCTATAATATATGTCCCAGAGCCACCTATCCACGAAGATCTTGGAAACGAAAGCCGACATTTATGGAAGAAGATCCCCAAATTAATTAATCCAGATACGCTGAGATGTGCATCAAATGATTCGAATTTAACTTTTTTTAAGGGAGATTCGAATTTAGAGGGTGTAAGGAACACATCAAATTTTACACCGGCCACCGTCGATTATACAAGTACCACTGCGTCGACCCAAAAAGGTTTGTGTCGCATCTTTGGTAAGAAACTTGAAGAAGCAATCAGCAACACCACGACTTCCAAGGTAGAGGAAGAAGACAGGGGTCACAGGGCCGGCGTTCGTTACGACAGAAGAGGATCTTTTGGGCGAGGCATCGTGAGGTTTTAGCAAAACCACATCCAACCTTTGCTTCTGAGCATCTGTGCCATGCACTTCACGGTGAAAGAAGGCTTGCTTTCCTTCCAAACACTTCAATAATGGCGACAAGCTTTCACACAAAAACAAGCCATCGTTATATCGTATCTTCCTCTGGCATTCTTTCTTTCTTTCTTTTGTGTTTATTTTGTATTTACTTCGGTAATGTTTTAACACCCAGCAGGCAGGCCAGCTAGTGGGGAAGAAGCAAATTGATGCATATGGAAAATAGCAGGGAAAGAACAGAGAAAGTGTTTTTTGTGATTGAAATAAACAGGGCAAGCAAAAGAACAGAGGTGGTCAGTCAGTCAAGTCTCACAGTTGCCATCTTGAATCCCACTCCTCGTCTATCAATTTCCACAGACAAAAGAAGAGAAAAAGAAAAGAAAAAAACCAAGCTTGACGCCTAGCAAAATGGTCCGTCCGTCCTTCTCAACCTTCCTTGACCACCATCCTCACCGACCAATCTCTGCAAGCAGACCAGAGCTGTATCCAGGGTGCTCTATCTCCCACACCAGCTTTGCCACAATATCATCCTGCACGGGGACGTACTCCTGCAATGGCAAAAGCAACAGTGGAACCGACCATTTAAAAACTTTCTGTGAGACTTTGAATCGATGGAAGACCAGAGACAGACTGTTGTAGCCAAGGCGGGAGGGATGGTGATGAAGGTCACAACATTTTGTAACCCTTTCGGAAAGAGGAGGAAGCAAAAAGTAAGGAAAAAACCTCAAGCTTCTGGACCAGCTCCTTGGCGTTGGGTGCGGAGACGAATAAGTGGCGTTGATAGGACTTGACGAAGCCCTCGTCCACCGCCTTGTCGATGAAATCCAGCAACAAGTCGTAGTAGCCGTTTACATTCAGCAGACCCACCTGATTAAAAAAACAACAGAAAATTTGGTTTCTCAAGTATGAAGGAGAAGAGAGACGAGTTGTGAGGAGGCATGGCACACTCACAGGCTTCTTGTGGATCCCCAGCTGTGCCCAGCTGATTACTTCCAGCAGCTCCTCCATGGTTCCGTACCCGCCTGGAGAGAGAGGGAAGATGGTATCGATTAGGCGGCGGTCGGAGGAGGGGTATAACGGAATGTAATAACAGAGGCGGCGGTGGTGTACCTGGCAAGGCAATGAACGCATCGGCTTGGCGACCCATCTCGTCCTTTCTCTCGTGCATGCTCGAAACAGCTTTCACCTCTCCGATGGACTCTCCGGTTAACTGTATGAAATTGAACATCGGTAAGAGCAGAGAAAGAAGAAGAGCGAGAAGACCCCGGTGATGATATCTGTGTTCACCTCTTTCGCCATCAGAGCCCTTGGTATGATCCTGCGGAGGGAAAGGGAAGTACAAGAAGGAGAAGGTCAGAGCATCACAAGAACAAAGGGAATTTGGAAATTTATCGAGTACCCAAATCAGAAAATAGGTTGAGTAAGAGATAGAAATCTTGGAGATAATGGATTGATTCGAGGGCTCTCACCCAAGAACATAGCCTCCACCTTCGTGAACAATCTGAGATACAAGACCCATAAGTCCCACGCTTCCACCTCCATACACAAGGTCCACCTTTCTCGACACCTGCAATTGTAGCAAAAAAAAATGTGAACAAACCCAAACCCAACAGGCAGAGGTAAACAGAGAACCACGGGCAACATATACCAACTCCTTGCCGAGCTCAATGGCGGCGTCCTGGTACACATCCCTTTTCCCGGAGCTGCTGCCGCAAAACACACATATGCGCTTGAATCTGGAACTTGGGCCTTCAATTTCCGATGGCTTCAAGTCACCTGTTGCCACTTCTCCCATTCGAGCGGCGACTTTCCTCCCAACCTTTTTAACCCTTGCACCACCACTCCAGTACTGTGCCCAAAATCAACCGTACGTACTCTCCTGTGGCCGGGGGGTGAAGGGACCGGGACCCCAGACGCTGAAAGGGAGGCCGAGGGCGTGGGCGTGGGCGAGATGCACGACACCACCAGGCACCGGTCGAGAGGATAAGGACGATGGAGACGACAACGGCGACGACAAGTTGTTGGGTATTTATACACGCTGCCCAAATCATTAAACTAATGTTTTACCTTGGGTGGGGAGGGTACTTTCAAATCATGGACGGGGTGAGGCGTTGGGAACTGGAGTGTATTAATGCGAATGAAAGAACACTATAGGAAGCAGACATTCTGGTTATTTCAAATCAAGAAATCCTCCACCGCCAGGCGCCAGGCGCCAGCTTCGGTGTTGGCAGCTGCAGGCAATCATGATTCCTCCGTCCAAATCAGCCTTCCTCCTCTCTCTCGCTGCCGTGTTCACACGTGTGTACCGTCCTGCATTTTCCTGGGGTTTTTAAAAGGCTACATGCACCTTCCTCATCGCTGTTGCGCTGTGCGCCGTCCTGGTTTCCACGCTGCTACCTTCTCGACACTGTTGTACCCAAAACCCAATCGGCAAGTCGACCGCTTTCGCACTCCCAGTGGGACTACCACTCACCTGTCGGGATCGCTACTGTGCAGCTCTGGTGGAGGTGGGCGAGAGAGCCAGCAACTTGTTATTTCGGTAGAAAAGACGCGAATCAATAATGCGCGTAGTCCACAATCTGGCTACCACTACCGTACATATGACCCATCCATTCCTACACCCACTAGCATGCCGTGCGCTGCCGCCGCTGTGTCTTAAAAGCTCGGCGGGACGCTGGAAGCTGTTGCCCTTGTTGGCATTCTCCCGGGACGGCCCTACTCCCCCACTGCAGCAGCGCAGCGGACTCCGCATTGTCGACTAGCAGTCGTAGCATATCATCATGTGCTCTGGAGTCTGAGGGCGGGGGAAGGCGACACGGACATGGCACGCAAGCAACCAAGCAAGCTCGCACGGCGTTAATGACCGACGGAGACCATCTATCTGGTCACGTCCGTGCTGGCCACCGCGGCCCTGGCCGGCTGGCACCCCTCTCTCCCTCTCCCTCCCCCCCCCCCTCTCTCTCTCTCTCTCTCTCTCGCCGATGCCCAGTCGACGGGAGGGCCGGCGTTAGAAGCGCACCGTCGCTGATGCGTACGGAACCCACACGTGTCGGTCCCGCCCCCCGGTCGGAATCCGACGGAATGATGGGTTTCGTAAGTCCCACACGTTATGTGACGTCGGTTTCTTTCTTATCTTAAATCTTTTCCGGTCGGTCTCTCCTTTCGGTGGTTCCGATGCGGAGGCGCAGAGATTTTTGTTTTTTTGTTTTTTAACTCACTGTGTTTATAAAAAGGCATTTCATTAAAAACAACAAACCTTACCATGGCTTTTCACGTTTGTTTGTAAAATACGATGGATGTTCTTGTCGGGCAGATGATCTACCAACGGGTAGGTTTCGTTTGATTATAATTTTTATTATAATTAAAAATTATTTTTATAATCGTAATGATACAAAAGTTTTATAATTTTTTATCTTAATTTTAAATTATATTAAAATTAATAAATATAATTTATTTAAATGTTAAAATAAATACAAATAAAAAAAATACAAATCATTGTTATTTTGTTAAAATGGTAAAAAGAATTTAATATATCTTTTTCTTAGGCTGTATTTGTTAATGATACGAGATGATGTGAGATATTTACTATGTATAGTTATTTGTACATAGTAATCAAAGTAAAACAAGATAATATAGTAGTTTCTTTTACTATAACATTTATTTGTAAAATTTCGATAATATCTTTACCTTTTTTTCCTGAAAAATGCGTCTCCAAACCTGCACTGCCGTAGCCCCATCATCGTTGGTTGTGCATAGTAAGTTTGTTGGGGTTTGTGTGGAGCCTTAAAAGATAGAGTGTTAGACGGAAAATCAGTGATCGCAGGCGGCAATCGAATTATGGGAGGTGGCAACCGACACATGTGACCAGGTAGAATGCTGTCGACAGGTAAGGTCATAGAGCTACCGGATGATTGGGCCGTATGATCAAAGGGGCAGCTGGCACATGATTGGTCATAAACTAAAGGTCATAACGTCTGAGGGTTAAGACATTTACACACGAATTAACACGAGGGTAAAGTGGATTACCCTCGAGCCTATGCCCTACTTATTCTGTGTGATTAATTTCAGTGATGACTGGTCGCATGATAAAGGGGCAACTGACACAAGATTAGCCGTAGACTAAAGGTCATAATGCTACATCTGACCGTAGACTAAAAGTTGTAACGTTACGGCTGGTGTAGACTAATGGTTGTAGTATTACTGCTACAAGCCATAGACTAATGCCGTAGAGAAAATAATATTGATCAAAATTTTTAGGCTTTTAACACTAACTTCCCAATATATTCAAACTTTTAATACTAAAACGCTAATTTGCTGTTCACAATACATGTACAATAAAAATCACGTGCCTATATTAAAAATCCAAATACTGTTTATTAGTTTCCCAATTTTTCAAACTTTTAACATTAAAACTTTGATTTGTCGTCATCTGCAAACAAGGTGGTAATTTATTTTTTTAATTTGTAAGGATTGAAATAAATGTTAAATGATTCAAAAAAATGTTAAAATTATTGAACACTTTAAAATTATTAAAAATATCTAAAAATGAATGCTTCATTGTAACATACACTTGCTACTGATTTTATATGGAAACAGACGTCTGTTGTTTAGACGAGTACAGAACGAAGTCTGTTGGCTAATTCGTCAATTTGTTGTCTAAACATTTATAAGTCAATCTCAGAACCTTTAAAAATAGAAGTTCTGTAAATCCTCTCTTACGAAAAATGAAACGTTCATGCATATAAGGATGAGATTTACGGAAGTATCGTCAATTAATGTGGGTGGTTTTTGATTTTTAATTAATTAATATTGATTAAAAAAATGTAGAGATTGTTGGGGTTTGTGTGGAGCCTTACGAGATGAAGTGTCAGGCGAAAAACTAGTGGTCACAGGCGGCAACTGGCTTATGAGAGGTGGTAGCCGACACATGTGGTCAGGTAGAATACTGTTGAGAGGTAGAGGCCGTAGAGCTACCGAATGACCGAGTCGTAGAATCAAAGGGACAGCCGACACAGGATTGGCCGTAGACTAAAGGTCGTAGTGTTTGAGAGTTAAGATGTTTACCCACGAACTAACGTGAAGGTAAAGTGAATTACCCTCGAGCCTATGCCTTACTTCTTCTGTGCGATTAATTTCATTGATGTAATAACAATTACAATTACAGTTAAGGTTTAAATATTATGAATTATTTCTCCTGTAATGTGATGCACACTAATTAATAAGGATACGACATTAAAACGGTGCAGCATTATCTTTTCAATATTTTTATAATATATTAACTTTTATGAGGAATATCTATACGGCTTAATTTTACGGCTTGTCGAGGAGTAATTGTTGTAACATTACAACCTTATACTTAGCTCTAACCTGATTCCTAGTAAGTACATGATTGTTGACCTGCTAGTCGGTACACGTCCCTGGTTGCCGGTTTCCCGACTCTCCCTTGGGTGATAATTTTCCAATATATTTTTTAAAATGTTATTAAAAATAATATTGACGGTAAATTTGGGAATTATTGAACCATAACTAATGAACATATTTTATCCATCATTTGTCATCGAAAATCGTGTAAAAACTAAAAATCTCACACAACTTACCGCACCGTGTTAACAAACACAGCCTTATTTGATAAACATTACTCTAAAAGTTACTTATTTTCACTTCCAAAGTTGAAAAACTCATTCTAAACCCAATCGTAGTCTTAGGTTAACTTTATTCAATAGTTAAAATTAAATAGAGTGAGATTTTTTTTAAAAAAAATTATTTGATTTATGATATAAAATTTTTAGTATAATTTTTTTAATGTAAAATATTAAGATATTTGATAAATGTTATTGTATATAATTAATGTGTATAGTAAAAAAATGGATGTATATAATAAATACAGTTTAAACAAATAAACCCTTAAGTTTTTTAAAGTTAATAGGTTAGATAAACTTGAAGTTTACATTTTATAGATATTTTTGAAGTAATAAAATCTCTTTATATTTTTTCTTTGACAATTATAACAAAACATATACTTTTATGTTAAAACATATAATCTGCGTAATAAAAATTCTTGTAAATCTTATTTTCAAATGAAACCTTAATTATTTACGAGGAAAGGTGTAGACATAAGATATTTTAACTTTACATATTACAAAAAATTGAAGATTAGATTTATCAAAAATTATAAGATAAAAATTTATATATAATAATGATAATATATAGAAATTTACGTAAAATTAAAGTTTAAATTACCAACGACCCTATCTTTGGAGGATATTTTCCGCTTCATGGTTTGCAAAAGATTTTGATAAACATCCTCCCTCCTCCACTAATACATTTAATGATGCTGGCAACGAGTTTAGTTGGTCACATGTTCATGTATTCGGGTAGTATAGACTTTGAATTCGAATTTAAAATATAGGCTAGTTATATTATTGCATTTAAAAAAAAAATTCTAAAAGAAGAAAATTTTAAATTCGTAAAATTTTCTTTAAAAAATCACATATCGTTGATAATCGTATTGTAAATCAGTTCTAGACTATCGCTGGCCTTGTTTAGTTGGTTTCAATTTCTATTTTAAATCTACATAAATTTTTATATATTATTATTATTATACAAATTTCATTCTTCGATACAAACGAATATATATCGTAAATCGTGAGCCACGAAGTCTTCTTTCTTATCCATTTTAAAAAAAAATTTCAAAAGAACTTAACTGTATATAAATATTTTGCTTAAATTAGCGATCCCTCTTCGCTTGAACCGTAGATAAGGTTTTCGCTGGATTCGGAATACTCTGGGCTGTGGTCCTGGACTGTACCAGCCCAATACAGGGGTTGGGCTTTAGCCCTTTCAGTTAATCCCATCCTCGAGGCCTCAACGCAAGTTCGCATAAAGTTTACTTCAGTTTAATAAATGTTATTTGTGTTGACGATAATTTTTACTGTAAGCATTATTAATAAATGGTTAAAATTTAATTTTAACTAATAAAATTATTTTTACATGAATTCAATATGCACCTCGAGTTGGTCTAACACGCGTTACACACACCTTTTAATTCACAAAGACTATAGACGTTAAAGCTTCGTTTGGAGATAGAAAGTTTTGATTCTTTACAAATTTGTATATATAAATTCTTATTTTACAATTTATTATACAACTTCAACACAATTTGCAAAACTAGTTTTAGTTCTAACTCTTCGAAGTTATTAAAACTGAAGTTCCTTCTTACAAAATAAATTCAAGTAAACACTTACAATAAAAAGAATTTGAATAGTTGTACCATTGCTTTAAAAATGTGACATATTTTATTTCAAAAATGGGAAAATGCTCTCTGGTAACATAGAGTTACTTTTTAAAGACGTAGATTTTTTAAGAAAGAAAATAAAAAAAAACATAAAATTAGAAAAATAACTTTAACGATAACATTAGAGAATTAACTCCCTTCAAAAATATGCACCTATTTTGCTATATAGTTTAGTTTAACGTAAACACCCAACTTACATCCTCATTGACTGAAAAAGTGAATGATTTGGTCTCAAAATTGAAAATTGACCCAAAAAAGGAAAAGACAAAGGTTGAGCATCATCAACCAGCGTAATATGGTAGATATTTCTGATCATATGTTTCTGCAAAAGCTTTCAAACACCGCCCTCTCATCTCCGGTTGACGACCCCGAGTCTTCTTCAAACATTCTGCGGTAGACCAGTTCAAATCTTCCGTCCGTCTTTTGAATCGGTAAAAATCCTAATAATTTCGATCTCTCTGGAAATCAATGAACGCATGCCTACGATCAAAGCTGTCAGCCGTAGGGAATAAAAAGAAAGAAAGAAAGAAGAGAAGCTTGACTTTAGGGTACGTTTGTTTTTGATTTTGTAAAGTTCATTTTAATAATTATAATAAATTAGAATTAAAAATAGTAAAATAAATGTTATTAAAATTATATAATAAATTATATGATAAGGATTTATGTATAAAAATTTATATTATATTTAAATTATTAGCTTGACTTTATGTATTTCACGTCGTCAACTCCTCATCCTTCGTCTGTCAAGCGAAAAACTGACGGATATCCATTAGACAAGCATGTCAAGTGCTAATAATTTCTAAAAACATCATTTATATATATTTTTCATTTCTATATCATTATTTTTTAAAAATAGTATTGCCTGCGTGAAGTTTAATTTTTTTAAAAAAAAAATTGTACATCGAAAATAATGGGAAAAAATAGTAAATAAAATGGATGGGAAATGACTTTACATCAAGAAGATGTTTGTGCTATTTGAGTCTTGATGGAAAAAAATTTGGTGTAAAATGGGATGAGAAATTTTTTCATAACCCACACCCAAGCAAGGGTCAGGGATTCGTCAGCAAAACCCTTGTTTGTTTGTACTTGTCGCTTTTGTTGTCTTACTCTCGTCCTCGTCAAAAGCAAGAAAAAATTGCATGTTCAGTGGGTTTACTGATACCAGGAAGAAGAGTTGGATGAAATGAAAAAAAAAGAAAAAGGAAAGGGGAGTTTTATTGAAATATTTGTTTTTGAAGATATTATATTGTATAAAGGAAATATTGAATATTTTAGTTTGAAGAAATGCCTTATAATTTTTTATTAAAATATTTATTTTTAACATAATATTATTATTTATTAAAATTATAAGATTAACCATCTTAAATCCCAAAAATATTTATTTTTTAGAATCTTAATTCCTTTGAATTTTTATAACTACACAAATAATTGAATTTTCAATCATGTCTATTTCCATCACTTCCACAAATACTGGACTTATATGAATTTATTTCCTGTCATTTTCATTTCTTATTAGAAATTAAATTACTATCTTTTTTTTCATCTTTTTCAGGTACACAGATGCATTCTAAGGGGGGGGGGGTTGTGCATGTCAAAAATCTTTGAAAAGAAAAATTTTGAATTTTTTTTAGATTTTTAGGTGTTTGTATATCAAAAAAATTGAAAAAAATTTAAATTTTTTCATCACTACAATTATAATTTTTTTCCATTATTTCCTACTTATTAGGTTGAAAAAAAATTTATGACAAAAATTTCATCAAGACACTTTCCTAATCTCATGGTCTTGCCCAACCTTCTTCCACAGTTGCTAAACTCGTAATTATAAGAAAAATTTGAAATTATATTTGAAATGTTAAAATATAAAAATTTTATTAATTTTTTAAAATTAATTTTTCAAAATTTTCACAACATGCACAAATAATCCTAATTTTTTTTCATTTTCTAATTTTTCATTTTTTAAATTTTCGACTTACGGACCCTAATGGCTGCATTATGGAAATTAAAGAAAATGAAATTTTGGAAAAGGAAAAGGAAAAAGAAAGTAAAATTTAAAGAGGTTGTTTGTAAAATTTAGAAAATTCATATTTTCACTTTTCCTATATATAAGAAATTAAAAAGAAAATTCATATACATAAGAAATTAAAAAGAAAATTCATATACATAAGAAATTAAAAAGAAAATTCATATAAGTTTCACCTCCATGGTTAATAGCTTAAAAAATTAATTCAAATATTTAAAATTAAATATTCAATTGTTAGATGATCTAAAGCATTGGAAATGGTGGAGGGGGTTATCGTTGTGAGGCATCTTACGAGCAAACTCATTGTGAATCAATATTTTAATTAACCTATTTTGTAACACTTTTGAATGTTTTTATTTTAAATTCGTAAAGTACAAATTTTACATTTATAAACTGCAAGCGCATAATGGCTATTGTATTAAGCTTATATGAGTACAAGTCGATCTATATGGAAGTTGTTGGATAAAGTTATCAGTAAATCATAATGTCAGAGTTTCAAAAATTCATCTACAAAAAGAAAAAGACGAAACTATAAATATATGAATTAGTCAGCACAAGTTCAGTACGTGGGATCAAAATTTCCATTGTTGAACGACAGAACTTCTGTTAGACCGAAATCCAGAAAGAAGGGAAATCAGAATATCTGTTGCCTTAAGAAGAAAATAAATCAAGTCCAATAGATTATCCTTTGTATGTCTGTGGAATATTTGTTGAGGAAGAAAAATAAAAACCAAGTCCAACAGAATATCCGCTATGAGGCAGATGAATTCCGGTTAAATAAGAAAAAAGAAAGTTAAGTTCAACAGATTATTCACTATGAGGTAAAGGAATTTTCGGTGAACAAGAAAATAGAAAGTTAAGTTCAATGGATTATCCTCTGCGAAGCAAAGGAATTTCTGATGAACGAGAAAAAAGAACAAACTTAGTTCAACGGATTATCCTTTGTGAAACAAAGGAATCGATTTAGGTTTACCTCACAAGGCAACCTCATAGAGGAGGTGGAAGACAAAGGTTCCGAAGGTGTGACTGTGGCAGACGAGGGGTTCCAGACATCGTGAAGGTCGATGTAGCGAAGGTAGACGAATGGCAAATGCGGATGAGTGGCAAATGCGGTGAAAGTAGATGAACAACAGACCTGGACAAGTTGTGGTCATGAGCACGAGGTGAACGTAAGTGCAGAATTTTTTCAAAATTGGGTGAAAATTTCAATGGGGGAAAGAGGGTAAGTGCGGAAAATTACCTTTTTATATTATTGAAATTTTTTTAAAATTTTCTAAAATTTTTGATTCACACAAATAGCTGAAAATTAAGAATATTTTACTAATTTACGCACAAATCCCCCTAAAACATTAAATTTAAAGGAAAATTCTTCAACCACTGAGACACTACTTTAGTGGTTTATGCTCGTGTTGTTGGAAGAAAAGTAACCCTTTTACTTTACACAAAATTTCTTACTTTCTTAATTTTTTACATTCTTTATTTAATGTCTCTTTTTTATCAACTTTCAAAATTTTCTTTTCTTTCTTCACTTTTAATTAACTTAGCTGTAAATTTCTCTATCTTTTCTTAATATAGATAGAAAGGAGCTTGTAATTTAAAAACATTATAAAATTAATTAAACTATCTCAATGATGTTCACGTCCACAAAGTATTTATTTTTTTAACAATGATAGTTACTTTTCCTTTCCCTGCTGCTAATCTTGATGAACTGAATTATTTTAAGATTACTTTTTGTTATAAATGTGAGAAATTTTATAGAATTTATGCTTTTTAAAATAATAAAAGATGATAAAAAATTTAAACTATTATTTCCTACTATTATATTATTTTTTAGTATAAACATCCCTTGCTCATTTTTACGTCCTCTTATTGTAAGTGCTACGCATTGACTTTCTTTTTTAAATTTATAATAGCTTTATTTGATGCTAACAAATTCAGTCGTAAAATATTTAACTTTTATAAATTTTGATTATATATATACAGATTTTTCTGATTTTATAAATTTTTTTCGTTCCATACTTGTGTCCAACATACTTGTCTAGTCATTTCATATATCATGTTCATTTAACATGATAATCAAATGTTTTGTTTGATACCGATTTTTTAATTTTAACTTTAATTTTATATAAATTTTTATATATTATTGTTATTATATAAACTTCAGTATAAATAATTTACTATATAATTTAACTTTATTTAGTAATAAAATTTAACTTTTAACTCTTCACCACGTTTAAAATTAAAACATCACATTACCAAGTACGCACACCCAAAGTATACTGCAATGGTTTTTGATTAAAACCATATTCCACTGGGGATTGGATTAAATAACATTAAAGCTAAAATGGGGATCGACAATAATTTAGGATTCGTTTGTTTACTTAGTTTTAAGTTTAATAACCACAGAGAGTTGAAATTTAAAATAGATTCATAAATGATGTTAGAGTTACGTAGTAAATTGTAAAGTAAGAATTTATATATAAAAATTTATATAATAACGATGATATATAAAAATTTGTATAAAATTAAAATTAAAATTGAAACACTGGTTAGCATAACTTTAATTAAAGTAGAGGTTGATATTCTTGGATTTCTTTAAATATGCTGAGTTTTCGTCAATTAATTCGGATGTGCTTAATAATAATATTATTATTAACATTAATAACAATAACAGCCACGTATCGGCACTCTTTGAAATATGTTGTGCGTAGCAATAAAAACATTCGTTGAACATCGTTCAAGGATGAGGATTGTCAGATCACACACGCAATTTCTTTTTTTCCGATTGAGACCACCGCTCATGTAATCATGCATGTACAATTTTTGTCACGCGCAATTCTTCTTTTTCTTCGATGCAAAACTTTCTCCCGTTCCTATTTTTATATACTGCGAGATCTCATTGTTACGTTAAGATGATATTTGTACTTTCAGAAATAATATAAAAGAATAAAAAATAATAATTAAATTTTATTATTATTTTTTATTAATTTTAGAAACACAAATATCACCTAAATCTTACGAAACAGCTTGTACCTTTGTTTCGTCGCGTGCGCGTGAGTCACGCAAACCGTAAGTTAAAATAAAACTCAGGAGGTTTGTATCTTTTCAGTAAAGAATAAAAAATAAAAAATTAATTATTTTTTATTATTTTTAGTATTTTTTAAAAACATAAACCTCTCGTCATTTTCAATCGTCACGTTTGCAAAAACCTCTTATTTAAACATTCTGCGTGATATTTTACGTGAAGTAATTTATGAAAAAAAAATCATAAATGAAATAAAAAATTTAATTTCATTCGTTATTTTTAATATAAAATTATTTTTTCAATAATATAGATAAAAAATATAAATTTTAAATATATTTAATCCATTAACTTTTTCGAACAAAGTCTTAATTAGAAATGACCAAAGCTTGTGTTTCTTAGACTGCGTTTGTTACGTTTTTAAATTATACAACTATATTTTTTATCATGTATTATAATATTTTATAATATATTTATTAAATAATTTTTACTATTTATTTAATTTAACTTTTTTACTACCGTGAGCAGAGCCGGTGCAATGCGAACATCATGTCACGACGGCATATTTCGCGGTCCAACGACAAAGGAAAGGAAAAGATCCTACTTACATTTTTTTTACCGGTTCGTTGTAACCGGTCCGGTTTACCGTACCATTTATTTAATCGTCTTGGATATATTTATTTAGAGGAACTTTGAAATAACTCTTTAAAGAGTTAAAAAAATATACGTATAAGTATATTTATTTGTTATTACTTATAAGTACATTCATTTTGATTTTTATATAAAAAAGGTGAAAAAACTCACTATTAGGTTATGTCTGTGCTATTGAAATTTTTAAGAAAAGAATTTAAGAGAAATAACTTTTCCTTTAACTAATTTTAAAAGTCTATTTATGCATCAAAGAAATCATGAGAAATATTCTCATGATTTACTCATCTAACATACTCTCTCTCATTTTCCCGAGTAGTCTTTTTCCACCCAACTCTCTCGAAAATACCGTGAAATCCTCTCCCACGCACACAAGCGATGTTGGCGAAGATACCTTGATACACTGCCACCAGTGACCCCAATCGATTGTCACCTTGCTCGCACATCTCTACTTACACACCACTTACTCCAACGCTCACTACAGTTTTCCCTTTTTTACATGTGAAAGTCATGTCTCGTTGCTCGCTAACACTTGACCATCGTTGCTGCCTTGTCTCCTTCAAGCAAACTCACTAATGTTGCCACCGCTCTGCCACCATCAGCACTCGTTCTCCCTCTGGCTTCTGATCTTACACGTACAATCGACGTTGCTGCCTCGCCTCCTTCGAGCAAACTCACTTATGTTGTCGTTGCTTGGTGTTATAATAAAGTTTTTTATAACGAAGACAACGAGAAAAAGAAAAAAAAAAGGAAAATATAAAAAATAAAATAAAAATAATAAGGAAATTTTTATTATTTTTATTAAATATTGTTAAAATAAAAATAAAATAATATTATGATGAAGTATTTTTTCATATTGATGGGACTAATGAATATTTTTTTATATGTTTTTATAAAAATTAAATTTTCATTATTAAAAAATAAATTTTTGATAACTTTCATTATTTAGAAATTTTTAATATTAAATTTTCCTATTAATTTCCATGGTACACAAATACCCCTATGAATCTCTAAAATTTAAAATTCCTCTCATTTCCTATACAAGCACAAAAACTCTCACTTTATATCTCTCAAATCTCGTAATTTCTATTTCCCATCTATTTCAAAATTCTCATCATTTCATTTTTCTTCATTTCTAAATACACAAATAGACTCTTAATATTTGTGTATGTATTTTTATTTTTATTTTTTAATTGAAAATATAAAATGTAAATTGTGTAGTTTAATGTTCATACGGTGTACAATGTGAAAATATTTACAATAATAAAAATATATTTATTCATAGTTAAAATATATGTTTGATATATATATATAGGAAGAAAAATTATCAATAAATAATTCATCCAATATAATTACATTAAAAAAATTCTTCAAAGATAAATTTGAAATTTTATAAAAAATATTATTTTAACAAATAAATAGTGTATTACGACTCTTTCTTATGAATATTGTCTCCTCAAAATATAACAATACTACTTTAGAATTAAAATAAATACAACCTTGAAATTGACAAGATGGTCCAAGAAACGAAATCGTATCATGTCACTGGAAGAGATCAACCAATGAATGAAATAATCTCTAAGGTTCGCACTAACAAAATGTTTCCAAAAATAACATGCATTATAATTAAAGTGGTAGTCAAGATAATTGTGAGAATCTTTTTAAACTTTAGGATCTGAAATTTAAATTTACGTTTAAACGTAAGTTTCATTTGAGAATAAAATTTATAAAAAAAATTATTATATTTTAACAAATTATACAATAAAAGTAAAATTTTTAACTATAATTATCAAAGCAAAAATAATTAAAAAAAATTTATATAAAAAATCATACCAAACGTAAAAGATATAAACTTTTAATTCAATAAATTTTATCAAATAAAACTACATACCTTTTGTTAATACACAATCTCAACACTTTTTTTTAAAAAAAAATAAGCGACACAACACGACATGTTTGGGGGTCCTTATTTCCGAATAAATGAAACTTTCGAGGGGCTGGCTGAAATTTTGCGCGAGTCAATCTGTCGGGGTCGGCCGTCACACCGGACATCGCAAGGACGACTTTGGGCCCTCCGCTTCTTCGACTTCATTCAAACTTGCCAATAGGCACCTTCGTTCCTTTCTTTTCTCCGGTGCACTTTTTTCTTCTTCGATCGTCTCTCCCATCGTTCCATTCCAACCGCGTGGTCCCCACCTCCGCCCTTTCTCCATTCCGGAGGACAGTTCGATCACCCATCAACTCCACTTCACTTTCAAATTTTCAATCCTGCATTTGTGTATACAGATAATTAAATAGACAGATATATAATATATATATATACACATGTGTGTGTGTGTGTAAGCGATTATAGCGCGCGCGGTACATCTGAAGAGATGAGCTCCAAGGAAGGAACGCTGCCGTGTGGGCAGTACCAGGACCTTCCAGGCTTCAGGTTCCACCCAACCGACGAAGAGCTGCTGGGCTTCTACCTCAGGAAGGCCGCCAACCGTGAGAATCTCAACATCGGCATCATCCCAACCCTCGATCTCTATCGCTTCAACCCTTGGGATTTACCAGGTGATCAGTCAATTAAGTGCTTCCATGGATGCTTGTAATTACTTAGCACGAATGCTTCCTTCCGTTATCCGCTTCTGTGTGAATATAGATATATATATGTATATATGATTGGAGTTAGAATGTCCAAATTAATCTTGACGAGCGAGATTAATAATTAGCCTCTCTTCGGCTTTTCGTTTTTTTGATTTTGTTGCTGTTTTTTTAACTTAACAGAAAAGACGAATATGGAAGAGAGGGAATTGTACTTCTTCGTGCCACGGGATCGGAGACAAAAAAGCAACGGCGGCCGGCCAAACCGGACAACGGAGAAGGGGTTCTGGAAGGCCACCGGCTCCGACCGCCATATACGAAGTGTGAAGGACCCCAAGCGTGTGATTGGGTTGAAGAAGACGCTTGTGTTCTACCAGGGCAGAGCACCCCGCGGGACCAAGACCGACTGGATCATGAACGAGTACCGCCTACCAGACCCCGCCGCCGTGAGTGCGGCAGAGGACATCGTGCTGTGTAAGGTCTACAGAAAGGCGACGTCGATGAAGGAGCTGGAGCAAAGGGCGGCCGTAGCGGAGCAGGAGAAGCACGCGATGGCCCCGGTGCCAGCAGAGTTAGTGGATCGGGAGGCGAGGCAGACGGAGGTGGAGTCGTCCTCATGCTCTTCCGTCAGGGAAGTGAGGCCACTCATGAGGAGGAGGGCGCCGGAGTTGGAGCTGCAACTGCCCAACACCACCTTGGACTGGACGTTGCAGGACCCTTTCCTGATGCAGATGAGGAGCCCGTGGGTGGAGTACTGGTCTCCTTACGCCAATTTGCTCAACTTCTGAGATGAGGCACCTCGTTGCAGAAAATTTGTCGTTGATTTTATTTTCGACTGTTCGTTGGGTCGTTTTTTAATATTTAAATAAATAATATTAAAATTAAAATTATATTTGTTAATATCAATGTATTAAATATTACGATAACATTAATATAAAAAAAAGTTATCTCGAAAACTCACCTACGTCAGCATAATTTATTTATCGTCCGTCTAATTGTCTTGTCTCTCGACAAGAAAATTTGTCGTTATCAGATTAAATCTAAAATAAATAAATATGCATGTATGCGAAAAAAGAAGAAGGTATGCATGTGATTGCTATAACAAAATTAATTAGTTAACGAAAAAAATTCGCAAATGATACAAGATCTTATATCATTTATCATAACATCTAAAATTTTAATTTTATTTATTATTTTAGATATAATACTATTTTTCTTAATATATTTTTACACTGATATAAGATCTATTGAGCAATTACTTAGAAATACGTTTTATGCAACAGCCCAAACTCTCTAATAGAAAAGATGTACATCATAATCCTGAATTGATCTTACCTAGGACAGCCCAAGTTTATTTATAAAGAATTGATCTAATTGTATTAATTTGTATAATGAATTTCTTCTGTGTAATACTAATAGATAGGACCTTATTGATAAATGCTACAATATCTCGTACATTGGAATCCACGATTATGGACCCGAATTCGAAAAAATAAATAAATAAATAATTTTTATGGTATGGAATAAAATAATGGAGAGTTCTTATGTATAATATGCATAAAATAATTCTAATATTACGTAGATTTTACATTATTAAAAATAATTAGACGGTAAGAATAGAATATCTTAATGTCATTTATTGTTTTAGATATAAGACTAAATGTATGCATGTGATTGCTATAACAAAATTAATTAGTTAATGAAAAAAATTTACAAATGATATAAAAGTTTTAATTTTATTTATCATTTTAGATATAAGATTATTTTTCTTAATACGTTTTTACACTTAAAAGTTTTTCATTAGAATATTTTACATAACATTTTACATCTAGTATGTATAGACTAACTTTAATATTATATAATAATATCTCAATGTCATTCATTATTTTAGATGTAGGACTATTTTACTCAATAATTGTTATAAATCTTGTACTAAAATTCGTTTGTACATGTTAAAAATCTAAGAAATGAAAATTTAGTAAATGAAAAAGGGAAAAGAAAATTAGAAAATGAAAAAAAAATTAAGATTGTTGATGCACATTACAGAAATTTTTAAAAATTAATCAATATTTTATATTTTAACATTTCAAATATAATTCTATATTTTCTATGTAATCACAAGTTTAATAATAATCAATGAAGGTTAAACAAGACATACAAGATTAAGGGCATACATTGCGATAGAATTTTTGTTAACTGAGAATTTTTCTTACCTAGACACACTTGAAAATCAAAATATTTTTTCAATATTTTTTTTCAAAATTACAAAAAGACACCAACCCCCCCCCCCCCTCCCTCGTTCAATTATATGTTGATTTCAATTTAAACCCAACATTAATTCTCTTAATATATAAATCTCAATAATTTCATCTTCTTCTTGATCGTCAAAAATCTTCGTCAGGCGAAACAGTTCTGATTAATTTCCATCATTCTAACATTGACGGACCTATGTATTGGTGGAAAAAAGTTAAGGCAAGAAATATGGAAGATGCATGATATATGTCAACGGCATTGAGTCATACTTATATACCAAAGAATTAATATGATAAAGCTGAATAATCAGCAAAGAATTAGTTAATCTCATTCAGCACCCGCCAAAGGGAGTTGTCTACTTTCAAGTGTTTTGGACCAAATAAGTAATTAATTAACGTAGATGCTTCTATTCAAAAAAAGGGTTTTAGATTAGGCAGGATGATATAATCTTTGACAATACGCTGCATGATTGTGGACTGGACTGCAATGCATGACTTTTCGTTGATCAACGACGACTACATGCCAAGAAACCGGTTAATTAGACTGGCATTTGATTCCACAAAAATATGTTTAAGAGGACTTCTAACCGGTTAGGAGAGTTAGATGAAGTTAAAGTAAAACAAATAGAGTTTAAATTGCATAGTTATTAGTGTGGTGAAAGTTTATATGTTAGAATTTGTACGGTGATAATAATACGTAATAATTTATATAAAGTTTGAACTAGAGTTCAAAAAGTTTTCCCCAAATATAACCAAAGATGATGGATCTACAATCTTTGGTTTTGTTTGAAAATGAGATTTACAAATATTTTTACTGTACGAAGTATATATTTTAACAATTAATATAAAGAAAATAAAAAAAATTTATTGTAATTATCAGAGAAGAAAATTTAAAAAATTGTATCTCAAAAATTATGTCAACTTAAAAAAGTATAAACTTTAGTTAAGTTTACTTAACCTATAATAGTTATCAAATAAAACCTTTCATCATCTGATGTGTGTGTGTATATATATAATATCGTATATGGCAAAAGCTAGAACGTAAGAATGTCATCGACAAACCTTGAAAGGGTCAAAGTCCAAAACCCACATCACAAAACAAGTTGGTGCTTTCACTAAAAATTTATCAGGTCATTAGCACCATAATCTTCTCACCAAACTGAGGGTTAAAAGGCATTACTCACTAGCTTGAAAGGGAGGTGTTTGAAAGTTAAAACTGTTATATTATAGTTATATCTATTTTATTAGTTTGTATTTCAATTTTGTTCATTAGTCAAGTTAGTTAATAAGTTTAGACCTTATTTGTTAAAGTTCCAAAAGTTATCGCTCTAATTTTGTATAAATCTTTATACGTCATTATTATCGTATAAATTCTTATATAAAAACTTCTATCACACAATTTATTATTTAATTTCAATTTCATTATTCTCTAACTTCAATTCTCTACATTTATTAGAAGTGATTCTACGGTAAATGAAATCGAAAATAAACGCACATTTACACTTTTCTTTTGAGTCTACAGATCATCATGAACTTTATTTGTAACTGTGAAATAATGAAATACATTTCCTTGTGCCATTCCTTTCAATTGGCTTCTTTCCTCGTGGGAGCAGCTCATGTTAAATGCCGACATAGAACAATTTTGCATGCCCCCTTTGATCAAAACCAATCCTCCTGCATTTTCTAACCTCGATCATTGATGGGTAACATCAGACCTTTATCCATCTGCAATTCCTCTTCAACTTTGAAGAGCATGTCTGCTGCTGCACGTTTAAAGCAGCAAGAGGAGAAACAATAATTATTCTATGGTGCACTTGCATTTTGCCCTGGTGGCATTTTCCTTTTCACATCGTACACCAAGTTCCTCATAAGCTTTCATAGAACTCTCAGAGAAGCTGTCCATCGCTTCAAAGATTCCTTGTAAAGTCCTTTGAATACTGCTTGCCTCAGTAACTTGGTTAAGATGGACAATTTCACCTGCATAAGGGATACCACTCTGTCTGGCAACGTTTGCAAGTCTTCTGTTCAATGCTTCCACTGCCTTGTGGATCTTCTGATTGTCCCTTTCTAGGACTTTTAAGCGTCTATGCGTCTCTCGATTCGCCAACATTCTACGATGCCTATCCTTGTAATGGCGCTGCCAAACTTGCAGAATGCTTGCGGTGAACAACTGCATAGCTTTGAGAACCTCCCTCTCTGAGATGTTATCCATGATTTGTGACCAATGGTTGCAAATCACAAAAACTGGAGGGGCACCAAGTCTTCCAGGAGAGAATGGAGCAATTCCATCAGTTGTTTCTTCCATCTCCTTAGGCAGGCATTTCATAAGCCAGGCATTTAAGGTTCTTACGTAGCATTTCTGGGCATCAAACCAACTGGAAAAAATATTTATCCAATTCAGAAGCTCCAAACCTAAATGCATTGTAGCATCCATATGTGCATCAGGAATATTTCCAGAAAATGCAGACACAACAGCATCCAAATTTTTTGATTCGATTACAGCATGGCACTGACTCCTGTGGCATTCTCTCATAACTCTCCACATTCTAATTAACCTACAAAGAATACAATATGTATCATAAAATCTGGATTTGAATTGATATATAGAACAACACAAGCGTAAATATTTCAGAATTAGGATAAATATCAAAGGTACCATTCGAGAGAGTCAAATGGCTTGAATAATTTGAAAGAAATTGTATTAAGCAAAAGTTCCATTGAATTTACATTCTTACTTGTAAAACTATAGCCAAACACACTAAGGCATCTAACAATCAACTGTTAGTCTGCCATCGTAACAGTGCAATAAATAGGATATTAATCTACAATCACAAGATGAAAAAGGTGTACCATAATTAAGGAGGCTCATGTCAAAATAAAGAGGAACAAAAGCAAGGCACGTACATAATTTCAAACTGGAAAGCTGAAATAATGTAAGTCTCTTCAGTAAAAGATTGCCATCATGTCATAATTGATCCAAAGTTTGGAACCAAAAGGGTTTACTCATTACTGTAATGTTTATGCATTTGAAATTAATAAGAAATGATAGAAAATGATGAAAATTTTAATTATTATTTTCTATTATTTCTCATTATTTTCTATTAATTCTAAAAACACAAGCATTACCTACACATAAATTGAACATGCACGTAGCATTGAAATAGAGTGACAAAGCATAGAGTACCAAGATAAGATTACCCCACATTGCTAGATAAAATTCAACGTAAAGAAGTCACCGATAATAAATTTTAATGAAAACTCTATTTACACAATGAAATTTGAGTAGGATTTACAATTGCTTGATGTGCAGAAAGGAATAGTAACATACCCTTGAATTAACTCATAAAGCTGAGGCCAGAGCTCTTCATCCCTCAGTTTACCTATCGTATTTGATATTGACTCGACAACTTCAATTGCTATTCTAATTTTTGAAGACAACTTCATAACTAGTCCTCGAGTAAACTCTATTTTGTGATTCTCTGCACCCTTGTCATTCAATCGCATCAAATACTTAGACTTTCCATCATGGTGCAGCCTCATCATTTCCTCAGCCTAGAGCATGTCTCAATTAAATTTTAGTATGCAATAATAATGAAACAAACAAAAAGATAATGAAAATAGAAGAATTGTAAAGAAGAAACAGGCATTGAAACGCAACTACACACTTTGAAGTATTGAAGATTGTAATGGCCAGAATGAACAGCCTTACAGTTGATCTTTTCTTGTGATATACATGAAACCCTATCAACTTATACTAGTAAATTTGGAAGGCCATGTACATTTATATGGATCTAATAGCAAAAAAGTAACAGATTAGATATCAAAATAACAGGGCAAGATAAAATTTATAATTTAAAACTATATTGCTGAAACAATTATAAATTCATTAAGACAAAAACTTGAGTGTAAACTACATAGACGAGAAAAAAATGAGGAATTGACAAGCAGGGTGTAAGAGAAGCAAGTTTTAGAAATGTAAATTAAGATATTTAAATAAACCCAGGATTCTACGATTTTTCATAGCTTTCTAATCCATCAACTGAAAGCCTGACTTTTAACAATTGATGCTTGAACCAATGTATTGCACTTCTATATTATGCATTTTCAGGGCTTATCGTTTTGATTCACCCAGTTATTAAATACCGCCCTGGCTCATTTGTGTTTAGGAGATTAAAAATGATGAAACACGAACATGTTCCAGTAATTATTCTAGATTCAGAACAAACAGACGATAATATTAACCTGTCAAGAAAATTAAGGTATGTCAGGGCTTTTTTCAGCCATTTCATAAATCAGTTAATAGTGGTCCAATAGTGTTTTACTAATGATGGTATTTTTGTCTGGAAATGAACCCATAAACTAATATTTACTAATTGGTGCACGAGTTTTCTTCAGAAATTTACAACGCGAGAGTGGTCGTCTTTGCAGCAGAGATTCCTGATGCACGGTTCACTTAAATATCGACCAATAGAGCTTGAAATATAAGAAATATTGAAAAACTATGACAAACATGAGAAAACTAATACCTTGACTTCTTCAAGGAGCTTCTTCTCCCAAATGTACAGCTTTTGCAAAGTGGAAGAAAGATTCCCAGACTTCATTCCTTTCTCATCATCAAAATCCAAATGCAGCAGCCTGGCATTGTTAGGATGGTCGCTGGCATCGGATGTGGAAATCAGTGAAGGGGCTGCTGTTGTAAGGGAAGAGAAAATTGACTGCCTCATCTTTGTTGGCACAACTGCCACGGACAATTAATTGTGCAAGTTAGAATCCTCCAAGACCAAATGGTTGAGAGATCTTTCACTAGAACGTATGATTCAAAACTTTAGTAAAATTATTTCAAAGTAACAATTTTTTTTTTAAAAAAAGACCCAAATCTACCATTACTTCATGATTTACAAAAGAAAAAGGTTGCATTTTGAGTATTTGGTATACCTTGGTACTTCCTCCTGTGATATGGGAGCTTACCCACTTCAAGCATCTTGGAAATCTCTTCACAAGATGCAGAGGCCATGTCAAACTGTGCCTTAATTTGATGAACCGCGTCTTCAACTGACCTCGACCCACCCTGTGACTGCCGCCGCAGGACTTCATCAAGCACAACATTCTTTTCTGTGAGATGCACCTTACCCTCTCTGGCGCCACTGCTCGTAGCCTGATCATCCACCTCCTCTCCAACACTCCTCAAACCCTCCACTGCCACACTTTTACCGGTGGAACGCAAATCGCTACCATTGGCAGCAGAATTGGAAGCGCCAGCCGCGTATTTCTCGTCGCCATAGGCTCCCTTGATGACTTCCTCTTCCGAATCCTCCAGATCAGGAATCCCTTCTTCCTCTCTCAAATCCCTAGAGCTTGCGCTAGGCGTGTATGTCTGCTGATAATTCCCATACGTTCCGAAGGGGTTCAAAAACTCCCAAGTCGAAGTGCTCGGCGGCGAGGGAGGCTGTGGTGGAGCCCGTGGCGACGGAGGAGAAGCTGCAGCTGGAGGTGGTGGCAGCATAGTTGGAGGCCGAGAAGACCCAAAAAATCCATCTCCCGTGCTACCATGAGCTGGTGGATAAGGATGAGGGTTAGCATATGGATAGCCGCTACCACCGCCGTCGTTATTCTGATTCTGGTTGAAATAGGGGTCGGCGTTGTAGTAAGGATAAGAAGACCCCGGCGGCACCGCCGTTGGATCCCCACCGCCACCAAAGCCGCCAACTTGCGCAGGATTGACGTCGGTGCCGAAGGGGCGCTGCTCATAAGTGGCGGCGGACGCTGGAGGCCCCTTCCGAACAAAGTTGAAGTACGTTTTGGTAGTGATGTTAACACTGTCGTAGTCGATGTCAATAGTGTAATGCAGTGGAGACGAATGTTCCGAATGTAAAGGCCCGCCGTCGTCGTCATCCTCCGATGAACGCAACTGCAGATGCGAGTCAGAGTTCGAGTGCGAGAGCCGACGCGCCGCCTCCGGAGCAACAACAGCGCCGGAATCAGGAACGGCAGCCGGGCGCGGGGAAGGGGGACCCTTCCGCTGGGGTGGAATCGTGAGCACGGGGCTGGGCGGTGTCATGTCGTTAACGAAGAAGAAGCGGTGGAGCGAAAGGCCGACGGAGCGTAAGGAGTGGACGTAAGAGGCATGCGCGTCGGCGAGCGCGTATCTGTGCTCGATTGCTTCTGCGAGGTACTGCAAGCGGTGACGGCAGAGCGCCACCGCCTCCAGCTCGTCCAGCTTGGAACCGCCACATCCCATAACGGCGGCTCGAGGCTACGACGACGACCGTGTGGTGGAGCGGCGGGAAAGGACAAGCAGACAGCTTTTTTATTTGTTTTCTGGGATGATAATATTTTTTATCATTAATATTTTTAAACGTATGTCAATATTATATATAAAAAAAGTAAATTTGTGTATTATAAAAGATTTAAATAATATTTTTAAACAGAAATTTAAATTCGAGATTTTCAAATTTTAAGAAAGATCTTAAAGTTTAAATTCGTGATTTTAAAGTCACCACTTCAGTGGTATTTATTTTTTATGACAATAAACTTTTGAACGAAGGCTGAACGGTCTAGCGCAAATTAAAATAAATTATCTACGTTGTGAACGTCGTTATATAATTTTTATTTTAAATTTAAATTCATGTAAAAAATATTTTCGACACTGGGAAAATTGATAATTTTTATTTAATAGATATCATTTGAAAAATTAATAACTTTCTTTTCTTATCAATCGAAAAGCATCGGGAGATGAGTCGGGGCATACGCTGATATATGGGTGGTACCGTTGGATTTATTATTTATTTCTTTTTGGAAAATTTTTATTTTCATAATCATTTTCTAGGCATTGAAAAATTGCTCGAACAAAAAATAGCATTATAATTTATAAAACTTACTTTGATTTTGAAGGAAAATACTATAATACTGTATAAATTTTCGTATATCATTATTATCCTATAAGTTTTTAAGTAAAAATCTTTATCACATAATTTACCGTAAAATTTAATTTTAACTTTAATTTTTCCTCTTTTTTAAAACTAAAATTTCATCTTATCAAACGAAATCTTTAATAAATATATAATATTTAATTAAGTATACTGCACAAAATATTTTTTTGACTTTAAATAATCGATTAGCTACCTTGAAATGTGATAATATTTGTGGCCTAAACCCTCGCAGCGTTGGTACGAAAGCGAGAGGACATGAAAGAACGTGATGCCAACGGAAAAATTTCCGAGTGGCGCCATCATTTTTTATTAATTTTTTTTCGAAAATTATTAAACAAATTTATTAACTTAAAAATATTAATATAAAATTACGTATATATATTATACTTTATTAAAAATATTATAAATATATATAATTTAATAAATTTATGTATTGATTGATGGTAGACGTCCCCACCCATAATCAAACAAAAATGTCCAGCACTCGTGTCTGCTAGTAATTTTCTTGTTCTGGGCCAACTAATCAGGTTGGATGAAAGCAAGGCGTATAATCGCGTCACGCATCCAAATGTATATGAGATGAACGGTGGAGATGTCACATCGATCATCACAATTTTAATCGTCGGTTCGGTTTGTTTCTAATTTTTTTTTTTTTTTTTTTCTGTATCAAATATTTTTAATATTTTAATATTTTATATAAAAATATATATATATATTTTATATTATAAATTATATATTAAAAAAAAAGTAAACTCCACTTTACTAATTTCCTCCCTTCAACGAACACTACATCATTAGCCGTACACTTCTTCATTTGTGGATCCAACAAGATCGTACGTGGGTCATTTACCCTATTCATATATCATTGTTTAATTATTTGAATAGGTGATAAATAAATTGAGTACGTTATTAGATTAAAAAAAACAGACCTGTGATATGATTTGAAGTGACGTAAGTTTTAGATGATAACTTACGCAAAACAGACCTGTGATAAAAAACTTCGTTTTTTTAATACTTTATATATCGAATTAGCTTTTTTAATAGAATTTTTGTGGTTAAAAAGATGTAACTTTTGTAATTTAATTGTTTTGAAGGTTTATACTGACTATAAGTTTGTAAACTTTATGTTTTTACGACTTTATTTAATATCATCTTTAAAAAAATAACTCACGTAGTATATGTAAATTGGGCTTAATCTAATTGCATCAAAACAACCTAATTGACTATATTATTGATCAATATAATATAGTTGAGAGGATTGTGTTGAACTACTCTTCAATGAAGTTAAGTTACGCCAACATAGGTTACATTTGGAAATAAGTTTTTAAACTTTAGGAACAAAAAAAAATGATTTTTTCAACTTTCCTTTCCAAACACCCGCTTGTGACATTAGGAATGAATTTTAAGTTTAGGAGTAAACTTTTCAACCAAAGTCATAGTATTGTTGATTGGATTATGCTGGGCCAACATTAAATAGAGTTAGGTGGTGTGATTCAACACAATCTCAACCCATAGATTATCATGATCTTATAGACCAATATTGTTGGTTAATGTGGTACAATTGATTGAATTGTATTGGACTAACACTCAATAGAATCCAATTATCAACATAGTCAATTGAATTGTACCAAGCTAACACTCAACAAAGTTAGACTATGTTGACATAACACGATCCCAACCTATGAACTAATCTGTCGTGAGCTAAATTGAGATTCAAAGTGAGTTTCATGAGTTTTTTTTAAAATTTAATAATTATTTTTGATAATTAATTTATAAAAAATATCTTGTCTAAATATTTTACGTGATTTAAGATGCAAACTCATGACCAGTGAACTATATACATGTCACTTAACCATTACATTATTAAATAAAAATAAACTTAAAATTATTAATTTATTATTCCTATTCGTATTATAAACTTAAAATAAACTTCAAATGATAATTTATAATTTTATTCCTAATATTATTCAATAAAATTAATATAGTATGATGGTTAAATAATGGTTACATAGCTAGTTGATCATGTATTTGAATTTTAGGTTTAACATTATGTTTAGATAAAATATTTTTTATAGATAATTATTAAAAATATTTATTAAATTCAAATCAAAACTAAGCCAACCTCATGGTCTAGTCAATCACGGTTTGATTCGACACGAAATAATGCCTAAATCAATAAAGTTCTAAAGTTTTGAGCCATGATTACAATTTATTAATATATTATTTACGCATGGACAAAATTCTTAATTAGACAAAGTCAATAATTAAACTTGAAAAAAAATTATAAATAAATTTATCTATTGGATGCATCATGCTTATTTTGATTGTTGAAATATTTAATCACACATTGAAAAATGGTATGGAAAACTTGAGCACAATGCATCTGTATTTTCATTCTCTTGTTACTAATTAATTTTAAGATAAACGTTAACATGGTATTGAAGTTTAATTCGCATATGTCATTTACAAGACACTTGTAAATTACTAAAAAGACACCTGTAAATTTAAAAAAGTGTGATGTAGGTGAGTATTAAAATATCTAGCCATACATAAAAATCAATATAATAAACTCAACTTTAATGTACTTGTATTTTCATTAAATTTTCTCGTTATTAACTAATTTTGAGTAGAACTTTAACATTATAATGTAATCGATAATACAAATATCGTTCTAATTTCATGTTGTGATATTGATTTGTCCATTTTATCGAGTTCTTATATTTTTCATGGAAAAAAAATTCTATTTCTTGAATCTTGATGCTAGTCCTGCATTAATTTTTTGATATATTCAGGTTTTTCCTGTCATATATCACATATTTAAATAATTGAAGTTAAGTTCTACCGCAAGTGAAATATTTTTTTACGAAGGAAATTAGTTTCTTACGTGATGTTTCGAAGTATTTTATATAACATTTTGCGTGTAGTGTGTATAGATAATTTTTAATATCATATAAATTTTATCTTATTAAAATTAACTATATTGTAAAAAAAAACTTACAAATAATATAAAAATTTTAATTCAACTCACCGTTTCAAATATAAAACTATTTTTCTCAAAATTTGATGAAAATAGAAAATAGTGAAAAATCGGATGAATTTGCAAGGTGTCTGTACACTCGATTAAAAAAACGCTGAAATCTGACTTTAGCATTTTTCAGGTTTAAGAGAAAATGTTTATGATTAAAAAAATCAATAAAATCCGTCCATTAGTAGGGCTCCCGATTGGGCCGACATGACCGAGCACCCGGTTAGGCTTTTTTTATTATTTTTATATTATGTGGTTATTTATCTTTTATGGAGTTATTATTTTTTAATTGGTATCCAGAGTAGAGTTTATCATTTTGAATTTTAAGTAGTTTATCATTTTGATCTCTTTCAATATTATATAAATTTATTAATTTCATTTGTCTTTTTATATGTATTGCATTGCTTAAATTTTACATTATTTTTTATGACATATACAAACGTCTAAATTTTACTTTTATTATTTTCCATTAAAGATGAAAAAATTGAAATTACTTTATATCATTTTCTTTTTCCATCGTTTTCTATCATTTTCTACTTTTCTTTTCCAACGTAGTCTGAATGTACGAATACATTCTTGCAAGATGTAGTCCCTGTCAACATGTTTGTATTACATGTCAGTCAAAATCTTTATTGAAGTACTTAATGTAATAAAGCATTCACAAAGATATAGATATCTGTTATAGTCAATCTTTAACTTAAAATTAATTAACAATGAAATTGAAATAACTTTCTTTTTGATTTTAAAGGTATTTTCTTATTATCTAACACTACCAGGACATTTCTCTGCTTTATCTACCTTACTTTAATCTCACAAATAACATGTTTTTTAATTTTATAACAATCTAACATTTCTCCACTTCATCTACTAATTATTATAGATTTTAAGTACTTAATTAAAAATCTTGCTTTTATAGATCGCACGGTCTTCTAATTTTTTTACTTTCAG